>CM030862.1:11095305-11112805 GCA_018105865.1 Metaphire vulgaris | reverse complement strand
TTTTTATGGTAGTAGTGATGCCACTGAATCATGGAAGCAGTTTCCGGGCATCCGACGTCTTACACGTTCTACCGGGCACCAGTAGTTTTTCTGTCAAATGACATTGAAAGAAGAGTTTGATCAGCAGTAGTTACGTTGAATGACTAGGCCAGTGATGCAGTTCAGTGGCGGCTCCACATGGGGGCCCTGAGGACCCGCACCCCCGCTATTGAATGCCTGGCATAGTTTTATAATGATGATGATGATGATGATGATGATGATGATGATGATGATGATGATGATAATAATAATAATAATGATAATAATAATAATAATAGTAATAACAATAATAACAATAATAATAATAACGAGGTTTAAAGTGGTTCAGAAGGGCTTTCCCTGTGTGAGAACCACTGTTGTACCTTTCTAATCTAGTATCCTATAGTACTGAGGTTTATTTTGAAATCATTCACACTCGTAGCCTTGACTTTCTTCTCGTCCAATTCATTCCATCTGTCCACAACTCTTGCACTAAAAAAGTGCTGTTTGTCACAACCCGTTTCTTGAACAGTTTAATGTTGTGTTTTCTGGTTACATCATACTGCTTCATTGTAAAAAAAACTTTGTCTTGGCATTTCCACTTTGTTTGTTAGTATTTGATATGCCTTAACCCCTTAACTGGGGATCCCGGATATATCCGTCCATTTTACATTGAGTTACAGTTAAATACACGGTTAAGGGGTTAATGAAATCCCCTCTCGTTCTCACTTTTGTCCAAGGTTATCAATCCACAGTGTTTTAGCCTTTCCCCATAGCTTAGTCTCTGATACCCTTTAATCATTTTGCTCTGTGTTGTACTTTCTCTTTTCACACCTAGCTTTTGGTAGAGTTGAAGTTATTAGTGCATTTAGGTGCCCTTATCACAGAAGTGCTACACTGATGCCTTTTTGTGCTACATATTATAACTTTTTAGGATTCAATATTTTATTCACTTTATCTGATATTTTATTTTAAATGTACTGTTTCCCCCACGTAAACTGTTTTAACTATAACCTGTTGTCAGCGCATTGTTTGCTGACGTCATCGATGTTCTGATGACGTCATTTAATGTTGACGGAAACTTTTCATTTTTATTTCTAAGTGAAATAAATTGTCAGGAAGTGAGAAAAACCGCCAGCAATTTTCAACAGACTTAGCTGACATAGTTCTGGAACAACACTGCATTCGTTGAAATGCTTGGGTTTTCTTTTGCAAAAACAGTCATTCTAGGTGTTTTGCTGTATTCACCTCCTCTCATCGTGCACAATCCATCACTATCCCCACAACACGCGGTTGACGAGCAGAATTCAAATGTACCGCGTGTGTCTTCATTAAATGTGAACCAATTCGCTGGTCAGCTTTTGATCTTGTGACTGTGTTAGCAGACGATTGTGAGGATAGCAGACGATTGTGAGGATAGCAGACGATTGTGAGGATAGCAGACGATTGTGAGGATAGCAGACGATTGTGAGGATAGCAGACGATTGTGAGGATAGCAGACGATTGTGAGGATAGCAGACGATCGTGAGGATATGTGCCTTATATTGTTGCAATCATTTGAAACCTGTTCTGTCTTAGCAATGGAAATGGGTTTTAGGGCCTTACATGTAATTTGTGCCCAGTTTGGGCAAACGCCATGATGTATCCTATAAAGGAGGTTTGAGAGAATTATTTTTATAAGGAATTTTTACCACTCCCCAAATAAGACTTTTTAGTTGAAATTTGTTTCGGGTGGAGCATCGGAAATCACACTATCCACATTTGAGTATATAGGCTATTTCCAAATGTAGCCATTACAATGCATAACACGGTATTACGTTACATTACAGTCCAGTACATTCACATTAAGCTGCATTAGCAAAGGCTGTACCTTTTAAGCAGTCATCCCAACAACCCTGGGCATGATAAATTGGCAAAGTTCCTATTGTCAGCATAGCCAAAGGAAATGGAAATATCATGCTGCTGGAAGATTGAGGGAGTGGGTGTTGATGAATGAGGAATAGGGTTCCTAAGAATGCCCTTTCTTGGCAAATCTCTTAATAAGTGGCCACTTTCTGGTTGTACTCTGCAGTCTGCACTGTAATACGCATTAGACTAGAATGAAACTCTTCGTGAGGTGCCTTACTATCATAATTAACTCTTCTGTTGATATTAAATTTGTATTCAAAAACATTATTTATTGTAAGTTTACTTGATGACTTTCTTATATACAGTGGATCCCACTTAATCGCTTACTGCTTAATTGCATAACCCGCATAATCGCTTAACAACATAAAAACCCGAACCAGTGTTTTATGCGTACAATTAATTATCAGACGGGACGTCCCGGCTATTCGCATAGCCCAGTTAATCGCATATTAAGCGGGTTTCACTGTATTGTCACTGGTAATCAGCATGGATATACACATAGTTGAATATAATACAGTATAATAATAAGGCTACCTGAGGTTTTATAATACAGTAGAACTTTTTTATAACGTACTTAGCAGATCTGTAAAATCTATTACCGGTACATTGTATTTGAGGTACGTTATATCCAATGCCATACAATATGGTAGCGCATCACATGGGATTGTACATTGTGGCATACATTATAGCCGAGTCCGTTATAACAAAGTTCTACTGTACATGCAATTGTGGCATGATGTAATATTATTTGAATAAAGTCTGTTTGGTGAGCCATTGTTTTAATTAAATACCAGGCAGACCTTGATGCTTGAATAGCAACAGCAAGTACCGGTAACAGGTCAAAAGTTCATATTGCTATAGCAAGTTTAGCAACAGCTAGGACTCTACAATGAAACTTCGTTATACTGGACTAGGTTATGACATATTCTCGGTTATAACGTACCGCAATGTACGGTCCTGTATTATGTGCTACCATATTGGATGGTATTGGATATAACGTATGCCTCAGATAGAATGGACTAAATTTTTCCAGACCAGCCAAGTACGTTATAACAAAGTTCTGCTGTAGTTGCTACTAGGCTGTTCCTTTATGCGTCCAGTTGACATTCTTCAGTTAATTCTATGTTTTGCTTTATTTCCCCGGAAACAATTCTATGCTGTTGTTATTATTCCTATATTTCTGTTTTGCCTTATAAAGAAACTCCACTCCTTGAGGTAATTATTTCTTTGGTTGTTCAACGTTGAAAACCTCTCAGAATTTCAGTTGACTTCACGTCGACTGGAAGGAAACAGTGTCTACGCAATCGAGACAGTGACACGTGCTGACACATGCATACACAGACAGACAGACAGACAGACAGACAGACAGACAGACAGACAGACAGACAGCTATATGAACAGAAGGAGACGTCTCCACGTGAAATTTAAATAATAATGTGTCGCGGCGTTCACTGTCCACTCTTCCCGGAAGATTGACAATAAAAGTTGAGTGGCTGTGAGAAACGGTCGAATGTGGAATCGCCGTTATGAGCGCGCAGCATGTTGCCAGGAGAGACGTGAGGGCCCGCCCGGGGGAGGGGGGGGGTTGAAACAGGAAACGCTCCCTTTCAGACACTTCCCCACTTCCCTCGCATTTATCGGGTTTCGGAATGGAGTTAAAGACGGGTAACTTCTTCGAAAGTATCCTCCAAATGACGCCTTTTCAGAGAACCCAAGCATACGCACGCACGTACAAACCCACTTGTATACACCATATTATCTCGCGTATAAGACGCGCATAATACGGCATGCACTCACACAAGTATGCACACCCATACATTCACATGAACATGGCTTTAGAAGTGGTATATCTGTTAGTCCTATCAGTCGCTGTGCTATAGTCTTAGCGGTTAGCATTTGTTCAGTGTGTATGCTAGGTAGCAGGTTCTGTTAGAAACTTCACAGACAATTTCATAACCATCCGACCCTATCTTGACCTTTGTACTAAGGTACAGGTCATCGGCCAGTTGTCACGATAATTAATCGGCCGAGCGTCTGTTGAAGGTCGATTGAAGGTGGTCACACTTCGGTTGTCAGTGGCGTAGCCAGGGTTCTGGAATAGGAGGGGGCACATTGAAGGCCCCCAATAGGCAAAAAAGGTCGCACATTCACATTTTCTCTTTTATCATGCTACCCCGTCCCCCCTACAAGTACTCGACGGATTTGCGCAAATCCCACGACCGGTCCAAGCCAGAATAGGGGGTTCGATCTACGTGCCCCCCCCCCCCTTCCCGTGGTTACGACGCCAACGATGGGCGTGGAACAAAACAAGCGGAAGAATTAGAATAATATAAAATATTTACGGTCGTCTGGACGCTGTGTAGAAGCCGCTTTAAATTCATTGTGCGCCTTTTATGCTTTTAATCTTTGGTATTTGCCTTCTGTGAGTGGAAGAGATGGGATTCAACGATCGTTGAGTAATGGCATGGTTTCCAGTGAATTCGAAGCAGATTCTTCCATTACCATAGTATACAGCATGCTATATACCGGGTACTACAATGGAAACTGTTATCTCAGAGTGGGAGATAAATTCATCGTGTTGACAAACCATAGATCAAGAAGATCTAGTACAGTGAAACCTGCTTAATTGCATAGGTGCTGTGCAAGCCTTGCTTATGCGATTAACTGGGCTATGCGAATAACCGGGACGTCTGATAATTAATTGTATGCACAAAACACTGGTTCGGGGTTTTATGTTGTTATGCGATTATGCAGGTTTTGCAATTAAGCGGTATGTGATTAAGTGGGATCCACTGTACATATTGTACAGGTCTCCCAGCAGAGTTCTTAAGACAGATTATATATTATTAGTAACTAGCTATTTTAGTTTTTTTTTTTCAATTTGTGTGTGCCTATATTGTTTTTGTATTCATGTATTTAAATATATCATATACGGTAATTTTATAATAGCAGAAATGACAAAATCATATACTAAGAAATTAAGTAAACGTTGATCGACTTTAAATAGCTACCAGTCAACAGATAAATATGGACGAATCAATCAATAAATCAATCAATAAACTTCTGTGGCGCCGCTATCATAATGCCCAGGGCATCATCCGATGGCACACCAGATCCAAATTGCATTAGAGCCAGGTCAAGCATGAATAGTTCTTGTTGAAGAGTTTTTTTTATTATTGAAATCTGAGTTGGTGCCATTTTTTGGATTTCTCAAGATATGTTTATGTGGATTGGAAATTGTTAAAATTTGATCGCAACTTTGAGTTGCATTATTCATTAAATGTTGCATTCATTTCCAATTCATTCACTCATTGATTTCTCTGGTATCTCAGTTCATTCAAAAGAGAAAAAAATTGAACTGAAGTTATGAGTGAACCGTAGTCAATCCGATAACATGGCGGTCTTGGGCAATGTGTTTCCCATTGCCTGAAGTTCGTATTAATGTGGTTTCAATGTAATCTAATTAAAATGTTAACGGATATATTGAGAGGCTTGCAACATTCTATGCCTTTTGCTTTCAATTAACGCGTGCAGTTCTAAAGTCATGGTACCAAGATGCAGAAGAGTGGGTGAAAAGATAGATAGTGCCTTGGGAATGGGTGGGAAAATAGAAGAGTGGTAACATCATTGGACTTTAGAGTTCGAGTTAGAGTTCATCTGCCGTTGAATGGCTTAGACACCTGTGGGCTGATAGCCTTAAAACGGAGATCAGCACCGGACTCTACAGGCATTGAGCCTACGGGTGAACCTTTAGTAATAATAATAATAATAATAATAATAATAATAATAATAATAATAATAATAATAATAATAATAATAATAATAATAATAATAATAATAATAATAATAATAATAATAATAATAATAACAATGTTTAAAGTGGTTCAGTAGAGTCATGCCCTGTGTGAGAACCACTGTGAGAATATTTAGTTTTACTTTTTACCAAGATGCATGTGAGATTTTTTCATCGGCATCTGCTCGGCAGCTGGTCGGCTGGTTTGGTCAGCCGGAGATATGTTCAGTGGAGACGGAACTACTGCACTGCGTCCCGGATTAATCCGGTTTCCTTCTCCGGCAAATCGCGTCGCTTCTTCTAAGGCGACTTTCGATAATGAGCGTGTTGGCGGTCGGTTAGGCCACCGTTCGGCGCACAACGCCTTCGGTTCATTTTCAAGTCGACGTGCGGTGCCGTTTGTGCCGGTCTCCGCGTGTTCCATTCTCTTCCAAGTGCCTCGGGACGTGCCGTAGTATCCGTTGGCGTTGATGTCGATCGCGCAATATGAAGAGCGGCGTGCCAACCAAACAAGTGGCTAGTTTTTGAGCGTAATTATTGTTCGCGTAGACGCCGCACGATGGACATTGGCGTACTCACGGGGGTGGGGGGCGACGGGGAGGCTATCGTGGGCGGGATCCGTCGTTGGATTTGCACCGCAGAACCGTTGAGAAAGTTTTTTTGAGGAGGGGTGTTGGCAGGACAAGGGGAACAGATTCGACGTGCCCAAGAACGCCGCGATGACGTTGTCATCTTGTAAGTTTGTAGTCTTTTTATACTGGAAAATGTCGATGCGCCCCCCCATATTCTGGATCCCTGGCGGCGCCACTGACGATGGTAACGCCGATGGCGATGCGTTCCTGGTGATTATGTCCAGATATGGTATTAGGCATCCGTGTCGCTGATATCGCCTGGTAGTGCAGAATGGAGCTTTTGTGCAGAACTGTGTTTCACATTCCTTGATACTACATGATATGTATCATTTCATATGTATACCATATGTATAATTGCAGCCAAGATTTCGATATCGAATATTGAACCTATATGTTCAATGTTCATGGTTGTTTGCAGATGAAGGCGCCAGCGTGAAAGAGATTCGACATTGATAATCTTTCAATGGACATATTTCGATGGTTTTATATGTGTGTGTCTGCGAGTGTCGATGTGTGTTTGTGTGTTGGTGACAGTGTGGAACAGTGGCGGCTCCAGGATTTGGCAAGTGGGGGGGGGGTGGGAACTTCTAATCATGGGGGGTGGGCAAACATTTGTTGTTAGGTATGTAGTATTAAGTATAGGTCCCAACAGGGGGCCACTGGGGGGCCAGGCACTCAATAGGGGGGCACGGGCCCCCAGGGACCCCTCTGTGGAACCGCCACTGGTGTGGAGTAGCATTTTTGTTTTGCTATAACTTATAAGACGCGTGTGAAGTGTTTAGACGCTTGTCAGGGTCAGAACCTGTTGTGCATTTTCTACCCAGTGGCGGCTCTAGGATTTGGCAAGTGAGGGGGCGTTGGGGTGGCAACTTCTAATCATGGGGGGCCAACCATTTGTTGTTTAATGTATGTAGCATTAAGTATAGGGTTCCAACTAGGGGGCACTGGGGGGGCAGGCACTCAATAGGGGGCACGGGCCCCCCGGTGGAGCCGCCGCTGGTTCTATCCGGGGAATTCTTCTGCTAGAGAACCATGGAGAAAATGGGATTCATTCACGAGGTGGAAGATTTGAATATGTATGAATGAATCAGCGTACATTAAGGACACAGGTTGTGCCAGGCGGGGCTCTTGTCGATGTAAATTATATTATTGATGCGTCGCCTGATTGTCAATACAGAAACGTTTTACAGGTCGCAAGAGGTTCTATTTAAATTGCATCGGGGACTATATAAGCTTATTCGTTCCATTTCACAAAGGTTTGACAGATCTCAAACGGTTTGAGGCTTAAATCTGATTGACAGCTTCAAAATTATTCCGATTCGGAAGTGCTTATTAAAGTCATATATAAAGATTTGGTGTTGAAACTCCACTGTCAAATACAAGACTTATTCCGGGTCCAATTTACCAATTCACGTCTCTTTCTATGTCAAGGTCTTGTGACATATAATATTATTTCAACATAATGACGCTTCCATGACAATTATCCTTATTTTATAATGTAAACTCTTTATCCATTTATTCATAGCCTTTTATACATACATACATATATATATATATATATATATATATATATATATATATATATATATATATATATATATATATAGAGAGAGAGAGAGAGAGAGAGAGAGAGAGAGAGAGAGAGAGACCTAAAAGCATTTTTATTTGGATACACACACATGCATATATATATATATATATATATATATATATATATATATATATATATATATATATATACATTGTACACTGTATAATACTGTATAATATATACTAATATATACAGTTATACACTGTATAATATATACCATGTATAATGTATATACATACAGTGTATGTATGCAGTCTATATATATATATACTGCACATATACCTGTAATAATGTAATAATATGCCCTCATTTGAAAAAAAATTGCATGCTTGACGTGATAAAATGATAATTGTATGTATGTATGTCCTATAAAGAACTGGGTGATGTGGGATTGCTTTATAGGTTTTCATAGATGATTGCCTATATGTTGTCTTGGCATAATGCTTCGGTTGTTGCATTGCTGCCATCGGCTGAGCTGGAACGCGACGGGGCAATCTTTCTGTTCCTGGAATAGACATACGCCCCAAACATTTGGCAATTGCTGTGGAAATTGTTTTGCCATGTTGATTGCCTCATGGGCTTCTTGTTGTAGTCTCTACCGTCCGTATTGGGTTATATCGTGCGGGTGCTGGGCACACCGGTCTGTGTGGTTGTCATGCAATCGAAGAGGTACAATAATTAAGCGACTTGACCCTCACTCATCTTCTGATGACGTCATGCATGAACCCACAACTTGTTGCTATGTCCCTATGAGCTTCAGAATGTCTGGTGCTATATAAGTTGCGGCTGACGAGCCTGACGTTAAGCAGTTGTCTGAAATGTCTGGAAAGGAAAATTTTAAATTGTCTATTCCTAAGCAGGCGTCGTCTTTTTTATTGGCTTGGGGGTTAGTCAGTGCACAGATGTAATTGAACGGCTTGACCCATGGTCGAATCTCCCATAGGCTCGCCTATAATTTATTCATGTTCATGAAAAACAGTGCAATGCAATCTATTCATTCATAAAAGCAGGAATTGTTGGCCATAGTTGAGTCAATTGTACTGGACACTAGATTGCTAAAGTATGGTCCATAATTGAGGGGAATAATCAGGGGATAGCGACGGGGGGTATATATATATATATATATATATATATATATATATATATATATATATATATATATATATCCCCAAAAATCAAACTTCCTTAACATTTTTAATGTGTTTTTAAAGATTTTTGCAGTTTTTAAGCTTTATACCCCTCACATCACATTATACCCCCCAAACCAAGTTCCTGGCTACGCCCCTGGAAAGAATATTGTTCTCCTAGGCCATCTTCTTGTACTACCCGGTATTACGTCAGGCCTTTCTTTACTGAGATATCCTGCTCAGTCATATGAATAATGCATTGATTTGAGTCACGTGGACCATGATGCTGTTAAGCCCAGCTTAGTGTGATCATGTCTTGTGCACTTTATGTCACATTGGTTTCACGAGCAGTGAGATAGGTTTACTTGCATATGAATGAGTGGAGTCTATTCACCCCCCCCCCCCAACCCCCATTCACGTCACTTTTGTTGACCTCCCTTGTGGCATGCAATCGGCAATTGGGTCTTCTTCTTGAATCGTTGAAACTCACAGCTCCGGTTTAGAGTCCGCGTAAAGGTTTGAGAACCATTTTTTACGTTGATTTCGATCAGATGTATAGCCTAATGAAGCCTGCGAAAGAACCCCCCCCCGATCACATCAGATACTTCTGATTTCCTGAGTGCTCTCTCTTTTCAAAGAGAGTTTCTTTTCAAAATTTGGCATTCGGCGTTATTTCTCCTCGTATTCTCTATTTTCTTGCATAGTAGATTGAGTTTATTTGCAGTGTTACTCATAAAAGGCTTGATTAGCTTCACGCCGGTTCTATGCTATTGCGACCAAACAAACATGGTGGTTATTGTGAGTAAGTCATCAAAATTGGTAATTCTGCTGAATTATTTAGCACAGAATGTGAATTAATTATTAAAACAGCAGTTCAAAGTTTATAATAATAATAATAATAATAATAATAATAATAATAATAATAATAATAATAATAATAATAATAATACAGCAGAACTTCATTATAGCGTATTTGGTGGGTCTGTAAAATTTAGTACATTATATCCTATCCAATGCCATCCAATCCCATCGCACTGGCCATACTTTGCGATATGTTCTAGCCAAGTATTGTATATGCTAGAAATGAGTTTACTATATAGAAATTCTACTGTAATAATAATAATAATAATAATAATAATAATAATAATAGTAGTAGTAGTAGTAGTAGTAGTAGTAGTAGTTGTTGTTTTTGTTGTATTTGAGGTGTTTCGGCATAGTCTCTGTTCTTTGTGGGGCTGATATTTTTGCTTCTAATTTCAAATATATTTAAGATATATTTGGTTTAATTTCATTCAAAGATCTCTGCTATGGTTCTATATGTGGCTTTTGCAAAGATGGCAATAATATTCTGTTCGAGCGGGACGCTTGCATCAGCTTCTAAAGCAAAACCGTAAAATACCCGACCACGTATTCCAAGTTCCAACCTCTAGATGGTAAAGCTGTTTCCGATTAATATGTTTATACGACTGGCTATATCAGTGATCCGCACTTTCTGTCCACAAGACATGCCCGTTGCGTATATGCGTGCATCGTTGCAGTTTACTCTGCAAAGAATTTCCATCGCTGGTATTTCTGTGAGAAGCGAGCGGACAGTCTGGGGAATTTGACGAATGGATTGTTGGTCAGTTGCTTCTTCGGCAGCAAGCCCTGTATTTTGGTAGAGAGAGGGTAGACTTACCATCGGTAAACACTAACATTTCCCTCCGTTCCGTTCATTCTCTGCAGTGTGCATAGTATATAGGAACGAATAAGTAGAAGGGAATAGGAAGAAAGCGCAGTTGAGGATCGAGTTTGTCTGTGGAAATAATGAGACTGACAACTGATGGCAAGATGATAAACAGTGTTGCGCGGTAACGAAGTAAAAGTAACGCGTTACAATACTTAAGTACAATTCTGAGTACTTCGTACCGTAACGAAGTACACAACTTACCCAGTACTTTTTACTTGTAACGAAGTAAGTTTTTATTCAAATATTAGTACTTTTACTTCGTTACATTATGCCTTTCACGTTTCGTTACAAGTAAAATTTGTCATCGCCAAATTTCGATACATTTACTGGAGTATCTGTTTAATTCTTCACAACTTCCCGTGTTTAGTCGTACAGGGTTGACAATGACCTACAAACGTACACGCATGACTGACAGATTGTTTGAAAACTTGATCTTTCTTAGACCTACATGCAATCACAGAGCCGCAGTTAGAGCAGTCGGCGCCCGGGGCAAGGTATAAATTCTGCGCCCCTAAATTCCGGTGATAGCCTTTTTTACTTATCAACATTATTTTCACGCCGGAGGAAAGTGGTATGAAAAATTAAGGACTTAGTGTGCAAATTGCGCCTTCGAGGATGGCGCCCGGAACAACTTGCCCCTGCCCCCTAGCTACGGCTTTGTGAAACCAACATTTGTACTAATGCAGTTAATGGTGTAAATATGTACGTGTTGACTGCTGAGGCTTCTGCATGTTGCTTAAAAGTAGTACTACAAATGTGATTTAGCATGATAATGTGGAGTTGTTGATGATTCCGTCTGTCACGGTACTTTTTACTTTTTACTTAAAAAGTAACTTTTTGAGGAGTACTTTTTTACTTTTACTTGAGTAACTATTTTTATAGGTACTTTTTACTTTTACTTAAGTAAAAAAATGACATAATACTTTTACTTTTACTTGAGTACTCAAACTCAGTACTTCATACAACACTGATGATAAATCGCCCGATTGTCTTCCGTACAAAGGAACTGTGAACCGGAGAGCTTTCAATATAAGTATAGAAAACTGGCGGGTCTGCATAAATTCTCGGATTTTCATTCATGCAAAAAAACCGAGGTCAGAATCATTGAAAGGGGATTGCTTTAATAAGTTCGAGTAAGTAAGTAAGGAAAGTCAAGATTAATGTGGTGATTAGTCGATAGACTGCATGCATGAACACATTAAATAACTACCTGGCACAGTACTTGGTCTCGGTCTTGATGCTAGGAGATAGATAGTTCTAACACTAGCCCTTTACACTCTCTACACAATGCTAAAACTGAAAACTTCTATAGCGCCATCTTAGGCACGCACTTTTTGCATCAGTTGAACTATATTGAGTTCATTTTGATTTGAGTTTTTGAAAATATCCGGGTTCAGTGTGCTGTAGATTGGAGCTTGTATAATGTCTTTATTTATTTGTTTGCAGATAGGAAATAAGAAATATTAGCCTAGCATATTAGCGTTTACAGATGGTAAATGAACTTTCTTGTCTGTCTGTCTGTCTGTCTGTCTGTCTGTCTGTCTGTCTGTCTGTCTGTCTGTCTCTCTCTCTCTCTCTCTCTCTCTCTCTCTCTCTCTCTCTCTCTCTCTCTCTCTCCCTTCCTGTCACTTTTCAAAATAACCGAACAACCACTTGTGGAAATATTTTCTTCAAAGCAGACTTGAATTTCAGAATCTGCTGTGTCGCTGTTTGTCACGTGACGACATTTGTCATTCCGCAGAGAATCATGATGTCGTCATTTCCTATGACCAAATATTTCGCAGCTTGGTTCCAACGTGTATTTTTCTTCACCTGGCCAGTGGCGGCTCTAGGATTTGGCAAGTGTGGGAGGGCGCCGTTGGGGTGGCAACTTCTAGTCATGGGGGGCCAACCATTTGTTGTTTAATGTATGTAGCAGTAAGTATAGGTTCCCAACTGGGGGGCCAGGCACTCAATAGGGGGGCACGGGCCCCTCTGGCCCTCCGGTGGAGCCGCCACTGCACCTGGCAACCAAACAAAGAGGCATAGGCCTCTACTAAGCAAAAATTCGACCAGCCTTTGTCTAGTATATACTGCAAACATTGGCTCTGCATTATATTAGTTATTATTATAGGTCCATCATTGTGGCGTCATTCCCTGGCTCTGAATTCCTCCAATTGGAATTGGATTTGATGAGACATCGGATAATGCATTAGGCATTATGATGATGGCGCCATAGAAGTTTTTGATTTATTGAGTGAGTGAGTGAGTGACTCAGTGAGTCAGTGAGTGATTGCTCTCCCGCCGTTTCTGACTGATCTTTCCTGCTTGACCTGTCTCTAAGTCAATTTGGATTTGGTGCGTCATCGGCTGATACCCCGGGCATTATAACAGTGGCGCCACAGAAGTTTATCGATTGATTGATTGAGTGAGTGAGTCAGTGAGTGAGTGATCATGGCTCAAATGCCGCTGACATTAATAGCATCAAGTTTTATCCACCAACTGTTAAGAAACAAAAAATGTGTTCACACAGACAAGTATACAATCTGCTCGTCTTATCTCGTGCTTTTGTCTCGCGCCCCCCCGCCCTTGTATTATGTGGACGCCAAGTAGTCGCACCTTCTTCTTCCGGGTCATTTGTTCAACAGATGATCCCAGCTCGAAACCGCCAGCGAGAAAATTAAGTGACGAGTTGGAGAGGAGAGGAGAGGAGAGGGAAGGGAAGCGCATTGCGCAGAGGCGTAAGATTGGATGGAACTGGAAGAAGACAGCGGAATAATAGACCCATGTGGTGATAGGAACCATTGACGTTTTTATAGCGGCGCTGCAGGCAGAGTATTGGATTTTTCCAGTGTGGTTGTTTCCATGTGGTGTGAACAGACGCTGAGACAGTTAAGCGACAAGATTACAGCCCCGGATTTCTTAATCCGACTGCTTATAGGAATACACACAGGATTCTTTCGGAATGGTGAAACAAGAAAGCGAAGAAGAAATTGGCCCCTCTGCATTGTACTGCATTTCTCCAGAGAAATTGTTTTTATTCTGCAGATGGCGCCCTCTATAGCTATCTGGTTTCAGATAAGATAGTTTGTTTGGGCTGTAAGGCTGTGCGCCTGCTTGTACGCCTGTTGCATATTGCAGCTTGGTGTCTATCTCAGTCAGAGATGTCCTTGGGTCCATTTTTTTGAACCCAATCCAACCCAACCCATCAAATATCCAACCCAACCCATGCCGGTAATAGTGTTACTTGACGCAACCGAACCCACCGTAATACATTGCAACTTCTTAAACCATTACTTATTTTCTGACCCAACCCACCATTAATATGGAAAAGTCTGACCCAACCCAACCCGTGGGTTAACCCAACCCATGGACATCTCTGGTCTATCTATATATACCACGAGTTTTGCTAATCCGCTATTAGTTTTGCTGATATTGCTTTTGGGCAGTGCTATAGAAATTTGGTGTTAACTTACTTACTTATGTTGTGCAGCATATGAAAAGTATTATTGTTGATGGTGTCATCAGTCTTATTTAACGTTGATGGTTTGATTGATAGTTGTTCTTCATAACAGAAACTGGTCGACTTTTCATGCTTTCCAAGTTTCATTCATTCTGAATTTAGAGAACAATTAAATTGTGAACCTTGTGGAACGTTTGACATAATTCTCTGTCCTCACATGGGAAAAATTCATTTAAGAAGCTACTCATATTTATTGACTTTCTTACTTACTTTGTCCTGGAGACAAGGATTACATCATTACAGATGATCTTGGTGTGCCCTAATATGTACCGAGCTATCGAAAGCCAGGTACCGGTTACCGATCGTTTCATTTGGTCTGGTTGGCAGTCCAATACTAGAGAAATAAAAGTCTGGTTTTAGACTATTGCCGCATTGACCCCCGCCCCACTGGTCCACTCTATGCATAGCAAGGGATAAGTTTCACGCTATCATTAACTTATTTAACTAACTAATTTAGCATAATGAAAATATATCCAAAAAATAACTCCTCCACTGGTCTGACTCAAACACCATCCTGTTCATGGCTTACCTTAGATTATAAGGAATCATATATCTTAATGTGCGGCATTACTCTCGATCGCTTTACGAGCCATTCCACAAGATATTTGGCAAGACTTTCATTTAGTTGATGTCCCTCGTTCTCGTACAGTCATTGGCGTTAGTGTGTAGTATGAAATGGCTGGGTGTGCTCTATTTCGAACCCTGTAGATCAAACTTGATAATGATATTATTGATTATTCTTGCAAAGATTCAAGCAATGAAGATGGAACAAGAGGAAAATGTGGATTTTGCCGGAGTATTTCTTCAACTTGATTAGATTTTTCGATATTAAGGCCCAATAAACCCTTTATTCAACAGACCTTCAATTGGCTTGTCTCACACAGCGATTTAATTATAAAACTTGTTTTTGATGTCTGTAAGACATGTTGTATAATGAACCAGATATCTTAATACACGACTCTTCCCTCGGTCACCCTACTAGCCATTCCCCAAGATATTCGGCAGGAGTTTCATTTAGTTGATGTCCCTCGTTCTCCTACAGTCAATGGCGTTAGTGTGTAGTATGAAATGGCTGGGAGTGCTCTATTTCGAACCCTGTAGATCAAAATTGATAATGATATTATTGATTATTCTTGCAAAGATTCAAGCAATGAAGATGGAACAAGAGGAAAATGTGGATTTTGTCATAGAATTTCTTCAAATCGATTAGATTTTTACTTATATAGGCCGCTATAAACCCTCTATTCAGCAGGCGTTCAATAGGCTTCTCTGGCGCAGCGAACTAATTGTTAAACTTGTTTTTGTTGTCTATAAAACCTGTTGTTTAAGAAGAATCCCATAGGTGAATTTGACTGTTTTAAAGTCCAGTGCATGATCTGAATAAAATCTGGATTGTTGCTTATAATTTTTCAATTCTTTCTATGTTTGTTTAGCTGTTCATGTATTTCTGCCTGCCTTCTTCTGTCCTATTCTATCAACGGCGTGTCTTTGTGAAAATTTGCTTTCCTGGCCTCTGACCTTGCCCACACATTTGTTTTAAGGCAATGAATATCTTATTGATCGGGCAATGAGTTATGATTTCTTGGTTCCGTCCTAAGCCTTTGAAGCCAGACTTTACAGAATTTGGCGACATTGCGACAAGAGACTTTATTATTGTGTCGATATCTGTTGTTGTATAAATCCTTTTCGGCTTGACCTTGCTCTAATTCGGAAGGGATTTGGTTCGCCATCGGCTGATGCCCCAGGCATTATGATAGTGGCGCCATAGAAGTTGATTTATTGATTGATTTATTTATTGCTTGCTTGATTGACTGATAGATTGGTTGGTTGGTTGATTGGTTGATTGATTGGTTGATTGAGTGAGTGAGTGAATGAGTGAGTGAATGAGTGAGTGAGTGAGCGATATATTGATTGATATATTGATTGATTGATTATGATCAGAACGAATTTTATTCAGGCTGTTTTTCCTTTTGTTGCTTTTATCAGAATGGGTAGTAATTGCTGAGTTAATGATTTACTCAGCGCTAGATGAATACACAATATAATTTCTTATAACACATAATTGTTCTTCAAGTTTTATGTTCAGTTAAAATATTCATATTCAGTGTTTGTTCATTATTTCATTCACTTTCAACAGTCTATTTAGTTTCTTGCATCTGCATGCAAGTTTTTTTGGGAAATGACCCTTATTCGTCAATGTGTCATTTACCAGAAAGGGGAGCTTTAGCTCACATTGGTCAGGGCAGGGTTAACCCCCCCCCCACCAACAGTGGTTGACAACTTTTACTTTTAGCTGTTTATCATATTTTGGTTGGGAGTAATTCAACTCTCATAGGTGCAAACTTCTATTAGGCCTCTAAGCTCGAGCCCCCCACACACACTTTTTGAGGGCTACCATGGGGAGAGGGAAGGTATAGGATTGGGCCTACCCACTTTTTCATATAAGATTACACCAATGTTGTGCAGTGACAACTCTTCCACTGCTTTTTAAAAGGTTGAGCAATACTTGATTTGTCTACCGATTCTTGTCATGCATGGCCCATTATAGCAGTGTTTAATCTAGGCCGTTTCCGGGGGGAATCGCCCTTTTCCCCCGGAAATTTCAAATTTCCCCCCGGAAATTTTGGAATACTGCATGGACTAACAGCGGCCCCTAGCAGAATTCCCCCCGGCTTTGTCAGTTCCCCCTCCCCCGGCTTTTTGAGTTTTCCCCCGGAGTCCAGGAGTCTAGATTAAACACTGAATTGGAGTACCAGAGTAATTAAAGTGAGGTTTTAAGGAGACTCGTGTCACTCCTCCGTTTCGTTCCTCACACCTGAGAAACCTTTGCCAATGATTGACGCCAGTGGCGTAGCCAGGATTTCCGGAGGGGGGTTGGTTTTGACTTTTGACCGTAACTAACTTTCCAGAAATCTTGACAAGCAAAAAACAGGTCATCGTCACCTATCGCGCTTAAAAAATTTTGGTCAACAGCACCAAGGAGGGGTTTGACCCTCAAAACTGCGTCCCAAAATAACAAATGCTTGGAATTTTCTCGCCACCCAAGGGGGTTTTAACCCCCAAACCCCCGGCTACGCCACTGATTGGCGTGGTTTGGTTGAAATCATTAACCCCTTAACCGTGTATTTAACTGTAACTCAATGTAAAATGGACGGATATATCCGGGATCCCCAGTTAAGGGGTTAAGTTATTTTTATAGG
>CM030862.1:10980305-11090305 GCA_018105865.1 Metaphire vulgaris | reverse complement strand
TTTTTCTAATACGCAGCAATTGCTGCCTATTTCAGTAGAGGGTGCTAGTCCTCTGGACCACCCAACTCAATGATTTAGTCGCTCCTCTCAAGAAATAAAAAGTTATAGGTCTATAAAAGAATACGTTCTATATGTTTGGGCCATCCGGCTATAAGCTAAAAAATAGCCATTGATATAGAAGAAAAGTTTCTAATACGCAGCAATTTCTGCCTATTTCAGTAGAGGGTGGACCACCCTGTGGACCACCCAACTCAAAGATTTTGTCGCCCCTCAGACCCCCCATCTTAGCCTACACAAATCTTAAACTCTAAATCCGCCTATGACTAGTACTAAGTTACTACTACTACTATACTACTACTACTACTACTACTACTACTACTACTACTAGTAGTAGTAGTAGTAGCAGTAATAATAGCAATAGTAGTAGTAGTAGTAGTAGTAGTAGTAGTAGTAGTAGTAGTAGTAGTAGTAGTAGTAGTAGTAGTAGTAGTAGTAGTAGTAGTAGTAGTAGTAGTAGTAGTAGTAGTAGTAGTAGTAGTAGTAGTAGTAGTAGTAGTAGTAGCAGCAGCAGCAGTAGTAGTAGTATTTTATAGCCCAGCTTTCCTAGATAACTGTTGAATCCATTATATTGTTTCAACTGTTACTGCGTTTTCGTCTAAAACCTAAATAGTTTCACAAATCCACCACCCTAACACTAAACAAGTATTTTCCCTCGGTCTCACCGGGCCCACCACCCTGTCCTCTTCTTGTAGATTCAAGTGGGTCCACACTCCACAGCAGTAGACGTTGGAAGTCAGTGGAGATGTGAGAGCGGCCAGCGCAGGTTCTGGCACGAGGACTCCAGCAGGACGCCTGTTCATGATTGTTATGGGATTTCCTGTGCAGAGACCGTGACGCTAGGTTTTTTCCTTTGGCGTCAGTTCTGAAGCGTTTTGGATCGAGACGAAATTAACAGAGGTCTGTTTGTCTGTCTGTCTGTCTGTCTGTCTGTCTGTCTGTCTGTCTGTCTGTCTGTCTGTCTGTCTGTCTCTCTCTCTCTCTCTCTCTCTCTCTCTCTCTCCATGTACTGCGTTGAGGCTGCTGTCGTCTGTCTGCTTTGCGATTAAATTAAGAATTTTCAGAGGCAAACAGCGTCGCGACCAGTTTGCACCATCGCACCCGATTACTTTGTTTGATTTATAGCAGACTTTTGATTTTTTCCTCAGTGTGAGTGTGTGAGAGAGAGAGAGAGAGAGAGAGAGAGAGAGAGAGAGAGAGAGACAGGCAGACAGACAGACAGACAGACAGACAGACAGACAGACAGACAGAGGACAGAGATGGAGAGAGAGAGAGACAGACAGAGACAGAGAGAGGACAGATATAGACAGGGAGACAGACAGACAGAGATAGACAGAGACAGACAGACAGACAGACAGACAGACAGACAGACAGACAGACAGACAGACAGACAGAGGACAGAGACAGACAGACAGACAGACAAACAGACAGAGATAGATAGACAGAGACAGACAGACAGAGTTATGGTCGTCTAAGAATGTTTTGTATTGGATGAAATTATTCATCAGAATCGCCACACAAGAAGTTCTACTCAAACTCTTTCAACGTTGACCTGGGCGGTTATTTTCTAAATTATTATTTCGCTGGTCGATTGTACTGGAAAGCGATCGTGGCCGCTGTGAGAGCAATTGCTGAAATTGCTATAGCATGGTAGGCATTAGTTGTGCTTACTTACTTTTATTTTACAGCATTCTATTAGACATAGTTTTTTCAACAGCTTATCTGTACAGGTAATTGTCAGCTGTTTTCTGTCAAGCAAGTAAGACAGTCGATGCGTTTTTGTTCCATTCTAATCGTGGCTTCGAATCTATAAAATGCCCTCCTTCTCTTGGTCTCAATTTAAAGCTGGAAAATATCATGTGGAAGAATGACCAATAGGCCTGCAGGAAGATGGTCAAGAAAGTTGATATTGTTATTATTATTATTATTATTATTATTATTATTATTATTATTATTATTATTATTATTATTATTAATTTAATTTAATTTAATTTTATCGTCCGTTTCAAACACATAGGTGTTCATCGGGGACGCCTCAGACCACAAACCGCAGTGCTCATCGGCAGTGCAGACTGTAGCTGAGGAGGGTCGGTTCGGTCCAGGTCAGAAAACCAAAACCAAAATTTCCCCGCCAATGACAGACTCTTCTCATGGTGTCTACTGGTCAGACAAACTAGCCAATCATTCCTACATTTTATTTTTAGGAGACAAAAAAGAAAGTCCACATGCAATGCTGACATGGCTGTGCAAGATATTTTGCGGATGAATTGCATGGCGCATTATAGTGTATATATATATATAGAAGCTGAAGCAGCAATATGGCGCAAAGTCAGAGGCCCTCTCGCGGAAGATTGAGTTGTGGCCTCAGTGGTCAGTGTTTTGGCTACTTTCGATCCGTGACACCCGTTACACCGCCCCCTCTCTTTGGCGGTTGCGTGACTTCTGGATGTTAGTGACTTTCGATTACGTTTATCCGACTCTTTTATTCAAGCAGGTCGTTTGATGTATAATGGCAGCCCCCCATTGATTTTACACCAAACTTACGTCTTTGCACAGGATCTCGTCAGATATGAAATGGAATGTATTACGTTCAGCGCAGGGGCGTAGCCAGGAAATTGAAGGGGATGTAATGTGATTTGAGTGGGGTATGCATCTTTAAAAACTTTGAAATCTTAAAAAACACATGACATTTTTAAGGTAGTCTGATTTTGGGGGTATATATACCGATATCCCCCGTCGCTACGCTCCTGGTTCAGAGGGACGAGACGTCAGCATGTCAAATTTTCATTCCGTTACTCAGTGGCGGCTCCAGGATGTGGCAAGTTGGGGGGGACGTTGGGGTGACAACTTTTAAGCATGGGGCCAACTATTTGCTGCCAGGTATGTAGTAGTAGGTATGGGTCCCGACAGGGGGCATTGGGGACAGGCATTCAATTAGAGGGCCATGGTCCCCATTTGGAGCCGCCACTGCCGTTACTCCAAGTTTAGGAGCACGGTGGAGTAGCGGTAGGATTTTGGGAACTCAAACGGATGGTAGCGGGTTCGAATCTGACCCTAGCCATTGCGTAGAGAACTTTGACAAGTTGTTTATTATTATTATTATTATTATTATTATTATTATTATTATTATCTGACAATTTATATAGCCCTGTAACAAGGCTTACTTCTCACTTGCTCCACACTAACGATTCTTCACTTTTCTGTGACTGACTTATTGCAGAGATGATGGCCATGGGTTGGGTTAACCCACGGGTTGGGTTGGGGCAGACTTTTCCATATTTATGGTGGGTTTGGTTGGGCTGGGTCGGGAAGTAAGCCATGGTTTAAGAAATTGCAATGTATTGCGGTGGTTGGGTCAAGTAACCCAATTGCCTGCATGAGTTGGGTTGGGTTTGAGATTTGATGGGTTGGGTCCTAAAAATGGACCCATGACTATCTATGACTTAACATACGTTAACAACCATGTATAGTAGTAATAGTAGTAGTAGTAGTAGTAGTAGTAGTAGTAGTAGTAGTAGTAGTAGTAGTAGTAGTAGTAGTAGTAGTAGTAGTAGTAGTAGTAGTAGTAGTAGTAGTAGTAGTAGTAGTAGTAAATAATAATAATAATAATAATAATAATAATAATAATAATAATAATAATAGTAATAATAATAATAATTAATAATAATAACCAGTAGGTCCTTTCTGTTCATTTATTGCCTAATAATAGAAGCAATTATTCACTTTCCATCTTCCAGGTAAGTTTCAGTTTTGTATTGGATCAGGCATAATCCGGATATAATCGGGAAAAATCCGTTACCGTGCCAGAAATTTCATTATCGCCGACGCCGTTCCGTGAATGGAGTTCCTTGGCCTATATATAGGCCTATCCCTCTTTCCCTCCTCTCAGGCAAATTGCAGATTGGTGTGCTGCAGTAAGCGTTTGACGTTGATCAGCTTAGTGGCCGCTAAATCACCGCCGAGATGTTACGGGTGATGACTTCAGCGAAATACACTTTCCCGATTACGCATGCTCAGCCTACATAGGCCCATATTCAAGGTTCAGTTTTGCACGACGCTGGAGACGTGGGCATGGCCAAAGCCTTCGACTGTAAAATCGACCGTTTGTATTTTGTTGTCGTCGCGTGGTGGTGCTGCCTTGGTACCTATGGACCCTATTCGTTTTCTGCTTGTGATATAGTCTTCCTGGCGCATTTTATTGCAGAGGACGTGATGGTTTGCATTTCCCAGTTTGAAGGTTTGGGAGTAAGTTCAGTGTTGTGATCCAATCCACAAATTTTGTTAAAGGCCTTACATTTTTTAACCGCACCTTTCGTCGTCGTCATCATCATCATCATCATCATCATCATCATCATCATCATCATCAACATCTTGTTGTTGTTCTTGTTCTTCTCGCAAAAATTCTTTTAAAATATTTTAAAGCAGATTAACAGATCAACAAATACACACACTTGCCGAATAAAAGTAACAATTTTGCCTGTTTTCCCTATTCTATCATAGGCCAAATAAAAATAGCAACAGAGGTTTAATGAAATTTTGCAAATAATTGAATCACAACACTACCTCGTTTTCGTGTCTAATTGTGACAATGCAACTCCCAAGCTTTTTAAAATTTTCATTTGCGGCTCGCAACTTATATGGGTTTTGCCACCTCTGCTCAGTGGCGGCTCCACCGGGGTGGCAGGGGGGGCGTGCCCCCTATTGAGTGCCTGACCCCCCCCCAGTGGCCCCCTCCAGTTGGGACCCTATACTTAATGCTACATACATTAAACAACAAATGGTTGCCCCCCCCATGATTAGAAGTTGCCACCCCAACGCCCCCCCACTTGCCAAATCCTAGAGCCGCCACTGCTCGCAAATTCTAATGGGTTTTGCCACCTCTGCTATATAACTATATAATAATTACATGATAATGTAATATTATCTATAACGTCGGTTCATAATCTACGCCGTGCTTAATTTTACGGGAACACAATTTTATATTTATTTAGTAAAATTTGTTCTACACTATCACTATCATCATTGTTTTGTCTTTTTTGAAATGCTATATCAGTTGTACCGTGTGGAAATTGCCGTACAGGTTCTGCGACTACTTTTCGCGTATACGGTATCGTTTTTGTGTATAGAATGTCGGAGCACTAATATTCCGTGACGTCTTAGATGACTTCATTTACCGACGGACACATGTCACGCATCCATTACGCCGTATACGTATCCACGGTATACATGTAGGCAGCGACCATTTAATTTGCCCGACACGTTGGCGAATGTCACGCCACCCGATGTACCGTGCAATTTTTGCAATTCATCGAAATTGCAAGGTCATGCATTATGCTGCTGCTGCGGCTGGCCTTTTCGGCGTGACCCCATCCCAGACGTGGACGGGTCCGTTTTAAGAATCCAATCCAACCCACGAAAGCAATAGGCAGGCCCGTCTTTACGTGTTAAAAATCGGGCACAGTGCCCGGGGCACCGCGCGTCTTGGCCTCTTGGGGGCCAGTGGCGGCTCCACCGGGGGGCCAGGGGGGGCCCGTGCCCCCTATTGAGAGCCTGGCCCCCCAGTGGCCCCCCCAGTTGGGACCCTATACTTAATGCTACACACATTAAACAACAAATGGTTGGCCCCCCATGATTAGAAGTTGCCCCCCCAACGGCCCCCCCACTTGCCAAATCCTAGAGCCGCCACTGTTGGGGGCCCCGCGCAAACTTTGTTTTTGCTTGTCAACGTTCAAAAACGTTTTGGAGATGACCTTTTTTTTTGCTTGTCAACATTCAAACATTCAGAAACGTTTTGGAGATGACTTTGTTTGCTTGTCAACATTTTATCTTCACATCTAGGGCCCCTAAGGCCGCCAGGTGCCCGGGGCCCCACGCAAGTATAAGACGCCCCTGGCAATAGAGTTATTTGACCCAACCCACCGTAATACATTCAGTGGCGGCTCCAGGATTTGGCAAGTGGGTGGCGGGGTGCGTTGGGGTGGCAACTTCTAAGCATGGGGACCAACCATTTGTTGATAGGTATGTGGTAGTAAATATAGGGTCCCAACCGGGGAGGCATTCAATAGGGGACGGACCCACCCAGCCCCCCCCCATGTGGATCCGTCACTGAATACATTATAATTTCTTAAACCATGACTTCCAATCCAACTCGGGCCTACCCAGCTAACGCCCATGTCTGCGCCATCCCAGTGTAGGCCCAGTGTTTAATCTAGACTCCTGGACTCCGTGGGGGGGGGAACTGACAAAGCCGGGGGAAAACTGACAAAGCCCGGGAGAATTCTGCTAGCGGCTGCCGATAGTTGATGTAGTCTGGCAAAATTTCCGGGGGGATTTGAAATTTCCGGGGGGGAGGTAATTTTTCCCTCGGAAACGGCCTAGATTAAACCCTGTGTAGGCCTATACATTGCTTGTGTCGTGAAAGGTTTTCTTCATTTCTGGCCGACGAGATGTGTCTTACGACTTTGAAACGTTGACCTATAAAGCAGTGCGACATAAGCATTAATTTAAGCCTTTGATTGCATTTATTTTCCGCCGCGTTTTTTTTATCTTCCCAAATTCCCGGTGATTAATTTGGAATTGCCGGCGACTTAGGTTGGCGGCGGCCGTCAAGGCGTGGTCACGGTGGTCACCTGACCAGACGAAACAAACAGAGGTCCTTCGGCTCTGAATATCTTCGTCTAATTAGGGTCCGAGGGTAACAGATGGACACCGAACGTTTTCTGCCACCAGCGTCGTTTTTCTTCCTTTTCTTTCTTCTTGTCATCAAAATCGTTGCCTAGTTGCTCAAAAGCAAAACCAATCATCATCACCACCACCACCACCATCATCATCATCATCATCATCATGGTCGTCATCACCATCATCATCATGGTCGTCATCACCATCATCATGGTCGTCATCATTATCATTATCGTCGTCGTCGTCGTCATCATCATCATCACCATCATCATCATCATCATCATAGTCGCTGTCGCTATTAATCGTCCTGTTTAGCGGCTTTGGCACATTGTCCAGACGATCGTAAATATTTTATATTATAAATTCTAATTCTTCCGCTTCTGCTGTTCCACAACCGCAATGTGCATTGACGTGGCCACGGGTAGGGGAACGGGGCCCATGGCTCCCCTATTCTGGCTTGGACCGGCTGTAGCATATTATATTTACTCAAATGTAATGATAACTCCCCGTCATTATTATATAGAATAATAATAGCTCTCTCTATTTAATAATAACTCCCAGTCATTATATATGTGTATATATAGATATACACTATATATATATATATATATATATATATATATATATATATATATATATATATATATAATGACTGAGGAGTTATTATTAAATAGAGAGAGCTATTATTTATTATATATATATATATATATATATATATATATATATATATATATATATATATATATATATATATATATATATATATATATAATGACTCCTTTGTCATTATTATGTATATAATTATATATAATAGTCATTAATGTATGGTAGTCATTTTTGTATACTATACCGGTCGTGGGATTTGTGCAGAGCCATTGAGACATTTGGGGGAGGGGTGCCGAGGGGTGGGTAACATGATCAAAGAGAATTACTCCTTAACGACATTTTTTTACTTCCCGAAAAATGTTGATCTGCCCCCGCATTCCAGAACCTTGGCTGCTCCACTGATGATGTGACCTTCGATCGGCCTTCAACTGACACCCAGCCTATTGTCATGGCAACCAACTGGTTTAGATGTGCGATTTTCTCATAACTGTTGGCATGGAGACTAAAGTAATGGTCCCATAGAAGGGCCTAGGCCTAATGTGATGAAATGTTTTGCCTGAATTGTAGAATTGCAGTTGTATCATGTCTCGTTGTCGACTTAAGTGAAACACTGTTGTAAATCTGTCACTAGAAATGTTTTACGATATTGCTTTGTGCGTTATTATCTTAAAATTGTGTACAGTAGAACTTCGTTTTAACGGACTCGGTTATAACGCATTCTCAGTTATGACGTATCGCAATGTACGGTCCCGTGTGATGCGCTACCATATTGGATGGTATTGGACAGGGCCGCCGATAAGAGGGGGAGGGCAGAGGGGCAACTGCACAGGGGCCAGGCGGTCTGGGGGACCCAGGCCAATGATGAATATCTATAGTTAATTAACAATAATTTGAATAATAACACTAAAGTAGAGGGGGCCCGGTGATCAAAATGGGGGCTGAAAAGGTTGGCAAGCAAAAAAAGGTCGTCAAGCAATTTTATTTTGCACAGGGGCCCGGAATTTCTCTCGGCGGGCCTGGTATTGGATAGCATATAACGTACCTCGGATATAAAATACTAAATTGTAAGGACCAGTGAAGTAAGTTATAACGAAGTTTTACTCTATTTTGTTTTATGTTGTAGCTTGTACGGTGTGCAAGGGATCCTATTATGAAGCGAGTCCTTGCACTCCGAAGACTAACAGACTGTGCTATCGTGAGTCTTCTGTGTTTTATGATTTCTCGTCCATTTTCACAGAAATTAATTATTAAAGACAGTTGAATTGCTGAAAGATGCGACATTTTGCAACTAAATAGGCTAATGCATTGGCTTGAGAAACAATTCAGGATCCTCGCAAGTCTTATATACACATCAGAAGAATATCTGTAGGCCTACATTTACTGCAGACGGTGTGCTATGTAGGCACATTCAGTGGCGTAGCCACGGGGGGGGGTTGGGGGTTAAAAACCCCCCTTGGCTGCCGACGAAAAAATTTTGTACATGCTTTTCCACGCATTTTTTTTCATTTTCGGACGCGATTTTGGGGGTCAAACCCCCCTTGGATGGCTGCCAATTGAAAAAATTTCTAAGTATTATAGAAAATAGAACAAATGAGAAAGAATACGAAGGTGACGACCTTTTTTGGCTTGTCAGCTCCTAAAAAGGAAGAATAAGAAAAATTTTGGATAGTTTCGTCACGATCGAAACCAACCCCCCCCCCTGCCGGAAATCCTGGCTACGCCACTGGGCGCACTGATTTGACAGAAAAGTGGGCGCTTTGACTTCTCCTTCCTGCCATCGCAGAAAGTGTCAGGCAATTAGTCCGTAATGACTATTCAATGGCGGGGATCAGGTTCGAATCTTGGAACACCTTTGGTCGCATTTCGAGGAGGCAGTCGAGTGGTCGTCGTTAATTGTTGTTGATCGCCGATTTCAGTCGTAGTCGGTGAGACTTGCAGATTTCGGCAGTTAGCGTGACGGTTTCCAGCAGCTGGGCTTCGTCATTTTTCAGCGTTATTTCTCTATGCACTTAGCACTGGCTGCTTCCTGGCGCAATTTACAGCACGAACCGAATCTCATTTCTGCCGATTTGGACATCGCGCGCGGTTCATCGGCAAATGAATCTGTGATTGTACAAATGCAGGAGCTACATAAATCCCGTTCCAAAAAGTGTCACAGAACCTGTTGTTGTGGAAAATTGTGTTCATATGTCATCGCTTTTCCGGCCAATTACTGCATATGCATAGTGCGTGAGATCAGGCGCCGATCGGACTTCGTGT
Source organism: Metaphire vulgaris (assembly GCA_018105865.1). Lineage (NCBI taxonomy): Eukaryota > Metazoa > Annelida > Clitellata > Crassiclitellata > Megascolecidae > Metaphire > Metaphire vulgaris. Next base: position 11,080,705 of record CM030862.1, on the reverse strand, counting down.
GATAGTTGGCAAATATGGTTTTTCGATATTAAATGTAGTACGATTGATGACGCATACGCAGTTTGTGCTGTCATTCAACGGACAATGCGTTGACTGGTTTACCGTGGGAGTTGACATGCGTCAGGAATAATGATTTCCGTTTTCCTTCAACGTGTTATTTTAACATCCCATTTGATGCTTTGTTGCAGTTTGTGAAATTGACGGCCGTCAAAACAGATGGCTTCAATTTGTGCTTGTTGTTTTATTTCACGGAGATGTTAGTGACGCTGTGGTACTTCCAATAAGCAAATTGAGGCATTGATTATGCCTGCAAGTAGTCATCTGTTTTGTCCTTTTGCTTTAGGCTTTAATGACAGTTATTTCACCGTGGACCGTGCAGGCCTACAATAGTTTCCTGTCATGATGTTGTATTTTCTAAATGTTATTGTGTGTTCTGCACTAGACCTACAATCACTGCCACTTTCCTTAACGCAGTGCAGGATATGATATTTTGATCCTGACTAGTCCTCCAGTGGCATTTTTTATGGATCGGATTTATCTTTAGCTAGCCATGTTGCAATCAGTGGCGGCTCTAGGATTTGGCAAGTGGGGAGGGGGGCGTTGTGGTAGCAACTTCTAATCATGGGGGCCAACCATTTGTTGTTTAATGTATGCAGCATTAAGTATAGGGCCCCAACAGGGGGCCACTGGGAAGCCAGACACTCAATAGGGGGCACGGGCCCTCTGCCCCCCCCCCCCGGTGGAGCCGCCACTGGTTGCAATCAATGAGATTGATTTGGTATTGAAAATGCGTTGAAGCTCAATGGCTTGCAGGATTGATGATGTATTTTAAAATTCATTTGTAGCACGTTTCACAACGGATTTGGTCGTTTGCCGTGCATTGGCTACTCGCTATATCTACAGATTATATAGCACAGTTGCTTCCTGTATTTAAAGGCTAAAACTCTTCTAAAATTCCTGTGTTAAATGCTTGCGTCGACGCCTGTCACGTGACGCAAGATGCTTACTAGATTCATGATCACCATTTATTGTGCACTTCTTGTATTGCTGTGGATTTTGTATTACTGTGGATATATATATATATATATATATATATATATATATATATATATATATATATATACATTCCAGAGGATTTTGTCTGTCCCATATTGGGGAAACATGCACCAAAATTTCTCAACAACTTGAGCCTTGTTGCTTGTTGAAAATTACATGACTCATATGTCTCTCACATTGTGTGTGTAGATATATTTATGTATTTATATGTACAAGCGTTGTTTGTATTTTATCAAAGCACATCTATTATTTTTCTTACAAATTCTCTGGCATTCCAGTAGATTCTGTGACTGGTGGCATATATTTGTGGTGTGTGTATAAGGAAAGGCTTTTTGCTATAGAAGCACAGCAAATGATCTAAAGTTTCGCATCGGTGCTTCTGTTTGCCTATTTATTTAGTACGTAGAAAGAGACAGAACCCGAGTGAATTTGATCTATCCGGATCTTCGTCTGACGGCATGTATAGCGGTTGTCTTTTCTGTCTCTTCGTTAGCAGAAATGTCCTCTTTCTTCCTGTTTTATCTCTTCATTATCTTTCTCTATAGATGCCGCATATCCTCTTCTGCTCGCCGGACAACAGTTGTCGTTTTCGAGATTCGTTGAAGGTACGTGTCGTAGCGGTAGTAGTAGTAAGCATACCATGTATACCGTTATTACCGCTAAAGCGCCTTTGCCGCCAGCGACGTGTCCATAGAACACGGTATAGCAGTGTGGCTGACGACGCGCGGTTAGCGAAGCCCGTTATAGCTTCGGTAGATGAATGTACTGGCGAAACGTAGGCACCGAATTAAAACGATGCTTTATATAGCGCCTTATGGCTGTCGCTAATACTTTTGTGCGCTCTCGTTCTGCATTATTGATGTACGAGCGGTTGCCCAGCCCGGTTTTTTCGCCTGGCGCGGATTTGCGAATTTCGCGGATTGCTCGCGTTCAAGTCGGTTCTCGCGAGAAGACGGTTTATGTCGGGACTGTTGCCGCTGCCGCCGTCGCCCTGTGTTGTTTTAGTTCTTAATGACAGAGTCTATGCGCTTCTTGCATTCCGGTTCGTGGGTTTCGTCGTTGAAGTCTCTTTTCTTTCTGAAGATTAGACTGAAGATTAACGAGTTTGCTTGTTATTTTTTTTAAAAAAGTCTTTCATTATGGTCCTCCAAGATCTGAAATTTTCGCCCTGTTGAAAAGAAATTGGCAGATATAAAAGAAATCTGTCTCTCGTTGATTAATTAATTATTAGGCTATTGAAAAGTCGTCGAGCTTCAAATTATGCCAAGTGCACTATTAGAAATGGTGATTATAAAGTAGAAAATGGGGGAAGGAGGAGGAGGAAAAGAGTAGAGAGAGAGAGAGAAGAGAAGAAGAAGTCAACCGCAAGCCCCTTTCTGTTGCAGGCATGAGTTTCTTTTGACTTTCAGTGACCCGTAATAATCCTATAGTTCCTCAGTGCCGGATTACACATTAGGCAGAGTAGGCAACTGCCTATGGGCCCCGCGACTTTTAGGGGCCCCACCAGACAGTGACGAACGAAATTTTTTACTCACTTATTCTTAAGAATGGCGCTATGCGAAAGGCACGTGACGACGCTGACGTCATACAATAATGTTTACACTTCAATGGCGTTCTAGTAGTCATTAGGGGCATGGCCTCTGGAGCCCCAACAGTTTGACTGCCTATGGGCCTCCACGGTGCTTAATCCGGCACTGTAGTTCCTAAGGAAGCAGAAGGCAGTTATGAGAATTGATTCAATCGGTTGAAACTGTAACTATTTTGACATATTTTGACATATTGAACTGTACTGTGTGTGCTAAAAACGCATAATCTAGCATTTCCCCCAATTGGTTGTGATGTCAGAAGTGCAATTTAGTTTTACAATCGGGAAGTCTTTCAACTCTGACTTACCATATTAATTTCTTTCACGCAGACACGTTTGCTTTCTTTTTTTACCATGACATAACTCTGGTTTTGCAGTTTTCCTTCTTCATGACATGCAGATAGCACGATACGAACTGCCAGCAGAACACGTTGTCATAGCAACGGCAGTCACTGTTCTGGACGCAGTATACCGATGTTTCTGTGACACCCGCGTAATTTTCGCTCCTAGCAATAGTTTATTGGTGCCACCGAACAATAATGTGCGTGTCCCATACTTAAAAATTGAAATATTGCATTGTTTTTCTTCTACGTGTGTGCCTCCATTTCTATTTCTTTTTCGCGGGCGGGGGCGTAGATGGGGGCGGGGGCGGGTCTGTACTGTTGCTTTATTCTTGTGTTCTTATCTCTGACGTTGTTTAGGTCACTCTTGGGCTTTGGGGCAATCTTTTTTGCCGGTCCTCTATCTGCTGTTATTATGTATTGCTTCCATCTCGTTATATGATTTATCTTCTGCAGCAGCTGTTTGAAGCCGTTTCACGCAGGCATTCCTGTGTAGGTGATCGGAATTTTTGCACTTGGGTAAAATATCGACTTGACAGCAGTTGTATTATACGACGACCGATGTCAGAAGGAAACTCATAAATCAGTTCTCTCTTGTTGTTTATTTTGCATTATTTTATTGCTTTTGCTTTTTAGGATTTTTTCCTATTAATAAATTTGACTCACCAGAGGGTCGGAGGCTTATCAGTCTAGGAATAGGTTGCCCCCACTGGGGGTGGGGGGGGTGGTGGTGGTTAAAATTTTGCTTTGTAGCAGACCGGCCATCCGCTGATGGTTGAAAATTTATGTCTGAGGTACAGATAACTACTTCCTGTCCTAGGCCTACTTCCTGTTCTAGGCCTACTTCCTGTTCTAGGCCTACTTCCTGTTCTAGGCCTACTTCCTGTTCTAGGCATACTTCCTGTCCTAGGCATACTTCCTGTTCTAGGCATACTTCCTGTTCTAGGCATACTTCCTGTCCTAGGCATACTTTCTGTTTTAGGCATACTTCCTGTCCTAGGCATACTTTCTGTTTTAGGCATACTTCCTGTCCTAGGCATACTTCCTGTTCTAGGCATACTTCCTGTTCTAGGCATACTTCCTGTCCTAGGCATACTTTCTGTTTTAGGCATACTTCCTGTTCTAGGCCTACTTCCTGTTCTAGGCATACTTCCTGTCCTAGGCATACTTTCTGTTTTAGGCATACTTCCTGTCCTAGGCATACTTTCTGTTTTAGGCATACTTCCTGTTCTAGGCCTACTTCCTGTTCTAGGCATACTTCCTGTCCTAGGCATACTTTCTGTTTTAGGCATACTTCCTGTTCTAGGCCTACTTCCTGTCCTAGGCCTACTTCCTGTTCTAGGCCTACTTCCTGTTCTAAGCCTACTTTCTGGTCTAGGCCTACTTCCTGTTATAGGTCTACTAGTTAGGCCATGAAGTCATTTTCACTGTACAGTGTATTAGAAATGACCATGTCTGAAGATGGCAATGATGAAGTTGATGACTAGGATTTGTTAATTTTTGTATTCCATCCAGAATTTCAAGAGATGAAGCCAAAGCAGAAGAAGCACAAAAGCAAGTGATGATGATAGGTTACTAGTGTGTTCCTGTTGGTTTTTTGTTGCTTTTTTTGTTTTCCGTTATTGTTTTTTCTTTCCGGTGTTTATCAAATTGCAGACTTTTATTGAAATTAGCAGAAATATCGAGGGTGGATTTGAGAGCATGGGAAGGAATTTTTGAAGAAAAAAATATGGGTTTTATTCTAAAGACGCCTTTTTAAAATTTGGCTATGTAATTTTTTTAATTAACCAGGCTCTACAGTATTTCTTGATTTTTAAAAATTACGAACCATTGTCCTAAAACGTTCAATTGCTCACTTAAATTTTGTTAAGACAGCTTGCAAAAATGTGAAAAGTATGGGCTGGATTTGTCGGCAATTTTGACACACACACACACACACACGCACGCGCACGTCCACGATGTCGTTGTTGGCCAGCAGTTGATTAGATTGCTTCGTTTTTTTAAGTAGCACTCGCCTGCTTTTTATTGCTTATCTGTGGCTTCAGTTGGACTACTATTTCTGTTTTGAATTATCGTTCTAGTTAACCCCTTAACCGGGCGCGACGGCTCAGAGCCGTCCAGTTTACATTGAGTTACAGATTTATTCCCCAGCTAAGGGGTTAAAGCTTCCATGATACCCTTTGTCTGTTTATCCAATAATTGCTTTAAACGAGAAAGCGGTGTTTAGGTACGTCAGTGATTGATAGCTCTTAAGAATCCTTTTGCAGTTCCTGTTCTTATATGGCTTGGTTTCTACATTATTGTTTGTTATTTCCGGGCTGTTATTACCTAGTCGTTGTTTCCATGGTTTTTCTGAGAAATTCTTGAAGATCTGGGGAATTGCAAAAATGGGTTGTTCGAACTGCTTCTGTTTAAGAACTTTTGACCAAGAAGTTAATATTCTACATTTCGTAAAAATCTTTGCCGAGTACTTCCTGGCAGGAAATGTTGTGTTGCAACTGGGATTAGTAAAACGTGATTTAGAGTTGTTTGGGAGGCATTATTTTTGGAAGAATCCACCCTAGTAGGATCTGCATGCAAAGTTTATACAGTTACATTTGAGACTTTTGTGTTCTATGTCATATTCGTTGTTTCCTGATAACAATTATGGGGTGTTGTATGTGTTTTCCTTTGCAATAGTGTTAGTACATTGTTTTATGCATCATTATACTCTTTTAAGGCACCATAACTAATACACAGTCTTGAAGAGGATAGAATAGAATAAAAGCCGAATAAACACTATTCGTACTAGACAAAAGTAGTGGATAGACCATGTTCTGAGAGAAGAATCAAACCTACTAAGAGAAGTACAAGAGGGAAAGATGAATGGGAAAGCACAGAAAGGGCGACCAAGGACATCGATGCTGGAGTGGATGATCGACACTAAGGAAAAAAACAAGTATTCAGCCCCCTGAAGATAAAAGCTGAAGATAGAGAGGAATGGCGACCATGGGTGGCGCCAACAGGGTGGGCCAGGTGGGCCATGGCCCACCCAATATTTAGGCCCAATGGGCCACAATGTGTTTGGCCCACCCAATTTCAATTGGCAAATTACAGTGATTGGCGGTTGACGCTCTTTGTCAGTTTCAAAGTGGTTCTCACACAGGGTAGACCTACTGAACCACTTTAAACCTTGTTATGTTATGTTATGTTAATGTTTTGTGGAACTAATAACCCCAAATCTCCAATATATTGGCATAATATTGCCATATGTGATTGAGATGTCACAGATGTGGAAGACCATTCAAAATTATTATATTTATATAACCATGCAACTGTGTTTTTTTCAATGATCAATTGATCGTAACGGCAAGAATTTCTCTCTGCGCTGTCTTGACTCTGAAATATTGGCCATGTTGGCCCACCCAATATTTGGCTTGTGGCGCCCTCCATGGTTTTAATTTTATAATATTTTTGTGGTCTATAAAATAAACCAGCTCTCTTAAGCGCCATCTTATCTCTCGATTGATTTTTTAGACATTTGACAGAGAATAGATTTCTGAAAGACTTTGTATAGTGTCGTTTCAAATGGCTCATTAGTTGTCGTGGCATTTCGAAAGCTCTAGAAAAAAATTGAGACAGAATATATTAACAATTCTAGTACGGTTTGACGCAGCAAAGATGGGGACACAAGAATATGTGGTTTTAATTTGTTTCATCACTCTTCTGAATTTTTGCATATCTATAGCCTACTGTAGTACTAGCATTGTCCAATTTCAAACAGGGTATCAATTTTATAATATTTTTGTGGTCTATAAAATAAACCAGCTCTCTTAAGCGCCATCTTATCTCTCAATTGATTGTTTAGACATTTGACAGACAAAGAATAGATTTCTGAAAGACTTTGTATAGTGTCGTTTCAAATGGCTCATTTTCTTCGTGGCATTTCGAAAGCTCTTGAAAAAAATTGAGACAGAATACATTGTCAATTCTAGTGCGGTTTGACACAGCAAAAATGGGGACGCAAGAATATGTGGTTTTAATTCATTTCATCACTTCTGAATTTTTGCATATCTATAGCCTGCTGTAGCGCTAGTCCTTGCATTATGAAATTTCAAACAGGCCATGTTTGCCCCCTCCCAATATTTGGCTTGTGGCGCCCTCCATGATGGCGACGCTGGAGTATGGAGCCTGTCTTTGGACGGAGCACCTGAAGAAGAAGAACTACCGGTAATACGCACTGGGGTATCAGTTTATGGTGTTCCCCAATCTCACGCAAGAGATCCGGTCAACACCAGAGTTGTCCGTCAGGGATAGACACAGAGCCAGGTTTTGTGCGCAAAACAGAGCTGCTGACCTTTTTTTGCTTGTCAACCTTTATCGGTATTTCATTTCATCCCTCGCCCCACCAACTTCCTAGAAATTCATTGCACCCCGCCAATAATTATTGGAACCGCTACTGGGTAAGATGACCATGAGGGAATGTCGCATATACGTTGATGTGTATTAGATTTAGATTTAGAATTGCAAAGTATAGTTTCCTTTTTGCTGAGTTATTTTTGCGGAGTAGCCCGCTACCCGATTAGCATTAGATTTGATTTCCATGGCGACGGATTGCGTGTCGTGAATAAGTTATACACACTCTGGGCCTTCGCGGTTATTTCCTACGACGTTTTCACAGTCTTCCGATGCCGACAGAGATATTTATTGGGTGTCGACTGGTGAAACCAAGTACCATTGCAAACACATCTCATTCTCATGTCCTTTCAGCTGCTCAGCATGTCTTAACCATAAATGATTACAGTCAAAATTATGACCTTTAGTTGATGCATACAGTTGAACTTCGTTCATAACGGACTCAGTTATAACGTACCGCAATGTACGGTTCCGTATTAGATGGTATTGATTATTGAATATAAAGTACCTCGGATATAACGTACTAGATTTTGCAGACGTGCTAAAGTACATTATAACGAAGTTCTAATGTAGTTTTCATTATATAGTAAAAGTTGTCTAAAGTTGTTCGCTAGTGTAAAAAGGGATGGTTATTCGCGGCAGTCTCGGCAGCTGTAGGCAGTGGCGGCTCCACCGGGGGGCAGGGGGGCCTATTGAGTGCCTCCCCCAGTCCTCCCCCCAGTTGGGACCCTATACTTAATGCTACATACATTAAACAACAAATGGTTGGCCCCCCATGATTAGAAGTTGCCACCCCAACGCCCCCCCCACTTGCCAAATCCTAGAGCCGCCACTGGCTGTAGGATCCAATATTTGGTGGTGTTTGATGGTCGGCGATATATAGTGCTTATGAACTGCCAATCGCATTAAACTTCTCCGACTTTGCCACAACGCCCGGGGATTGACGGCGCTTGCTGTGTCCTGCATGTGGAATGACGTTGACTGCCAATGGAATCCTTTTGGCGTATATCAGACGGATCAATTGATGTTACTTGAAAACGAAGCAGAAGCAGTGAGATGTTTGAGAGAGTTGATTTAGATGTTTCTGTGTTCCTTCCTCCTCCTCCTCCTCTTCTTCTTCTTCTTCTTCTTCTTCTTCTTCTTCTTCTTCTTCTTCTTCTTCTTCTTCTCTTTTCTTCTTCTTCTTTTCTTCTTCTTCTTCTTCTTCTTCTTCTTCTTCTTCTTCTTCTTCTTCTTCTTCTTCTTCTTCTTCTTCTTCTTCTTCTTCTTCTTCTTCTTCTTCTTCTTCTTCTTCTTCTTCTTCTTCTTCTTCTTCTTCTTCTTCTTCTTCTTTTATTTTGTTTTCTAATATCTGTGTTGTCTGTTTGTTTGTTTGTTAATGGGTTATTTTTTATTACTCTTCACTCTTTTGCTTTTCTTGAACTGTGTCTTTGTCTAATGTCATTTGCGTAAGTTAACTAGAAATGCTTTGAATTGAAATTTATGTCTCTAGTTCTAAGACAGTTTTGATTTATTTTCTCTGTCATGGTCTTTGTTTTGCCCTCTTTGTCGTTATCATTGTCATCAACGACAGCACCGTTGTCATCATCATCGTCGTCGTCGTCGTCGTCGTCGTCGTCGTCGTCGTCGCCATCATCTTCTCAGCTGAGAACTCTTTGTTTGAAGAGAGTGCTAAATCAATGCTTTCTTTTTCCGGCCTATGTAATTTTATAAAGTACATATTAGTTTGATGTTTCTTGTTTAATATTTTACTATTATCATCATCCGACCTTAAATTTACTTTATACGCTTACATTGCATGTATCATTATAAATAAATAAATATATATATATATATATATATATATGCATAATTACATATGTATATATATACATACATATGTAATTATGTATATATATATATATGTAATATTGCACCCCCTTGCACCCCCTCCGGACGCCCATGGAGGGAATCTTCCCCCTAACAGGCCTGGATAAGCACTGGGTGCTCACCCTGTATGTATGATGCACATGTGTCTGTGTGTGGTGATATGCAATACATGCTGTAGCTATTGAGGATGCTAAGTGCATTCCTGCTTAGGACTGAAGGTCGAGGCTTCGGCAAACGTCTTCCTCGAGGACTTGCAGAACACGCGCAGCCTGGAGACGACCTACTACGTGACGGACATGACGCAGGCGTCCGACTTCTACTGGGATCGCGAGTCCGAACTGCGCGTCAACATCGGAATCCTCAACGTCCACTTGATCCCGGAATATCGCGACGTCGTCCACGACGGCGACAACCAGTACATGCTGAACAGTCCAAGCGAGGTCGAAGACAGGATACGGTTTCAGCAGATTCTTCAGAATAACTGCAGGTGAGGAGAACAGTCTTGTTATGATAAAGAGTTTTTGTCGGTTAAAGAATTGATCCGGTGAGTGAGGAATTTCAAGATCGTGTCCACAAGGTTCAAGAGTATCCATTTTGCGTAGCCAGGTCGCTGCTTAACCAATCTCATTTATCATTTATCTCCTTTGGAACGCACTTCCAGATTCAGTGACCATGACAACCAACTTCGAGTTGTTCTTACCGAGCCTTAAAACGCATTTATTTTGTATATCGCATGAGTGCCTTTTGTAAAACGCTCTTGCCTTTGGCCTTCACCATGCTATAGCACTACATAAATTATCAAGTAGAATATAATAGAATAGAATGGAAATGGTAAATTTTAAAAGGACCTTTTTTACTCAAAACTGTGGATGTGCCCCCCACAGAAGTTATTTGAATGATTGATTGTTCAGTCAGTTGATTGATTGATTGATTGGTGATTGGTTGGTTGGTAGGTTGGTTGATTGATTGATTGATTGATTGGCGTATCACTGTTGGTGATGATCTTAGGAACCCCATCCCCGACTACTACAGCATTACGTTGGAGGTGTCACGTGACCGAACTACGCGTGCCTCTGCGATGACCTGTGACCCCGCCGACCCCTCGAAGCCAAGATGTCCCCCTCCGTTCAGAGACGGCGACGTGTATCTCCACCGGACCCTTAACGAACCGTGTCACAAAATGGTAATCTACCTACTCTAGAGACACGTCTGTATTTGTCTTCTGTATATGCGTTGACCCGTTAAGTTAAAGTGTAGGTTTCGGGGAGATAAAATTCTTGGAGAGGTATTCAAATTCCGTGTTTGCTAGCAAGAATATCAGTTGCGACTCGCAATTTTTGGGATTTTTACTCTAATTTAACTAAGTCAGTAAGTAAAAGCTTGTGAATTTATATAGCGCCTTCGCAAGTACCGTATTACTGCAGTAGCTACTTATTCTCAGGCACTTTATCTAAATTTGAAAAAGCTGTAACCAAAAGGTGGCCGTCGGCTGATGACCTGGGCTTTATGATAGTGGCGCTATAGAAGTTGAAGTTGATCTCACACAGGGCAGTCCCTACTGAACCACTTTAAACCTTGTTATATTATATTATATATTATATTATATTGATTGATTGATTGATTGATGGTGGGGTCAGTCAGGTAGGGTCATTTTATCTAAAGCAGCTCTGAAGTCACTTCACGACTAGTAAGTAAGATTTAGTGTGAAACCTAATGGTTTGTTGAATCAGTCATTGCAAGGCTGGTTGAAATGCCTAGTTTCCAAAGTGATGCTGTTTTTACACGAGGCATGATTTACCATCGAAGTATAATGCATTTCTTGTCAAAATTTTGTCACATTTATTAAGGGATTCGTTAATGTTTGTTCAAGGAAATGGTGCATTAAATTCATTTTCAAGCTGGGAACTACAGGGTGGCGCAAAAAAACGGGCTATATTAAATGCAGACCTAAATGTGACTAAGGCCGGTTTTTTATGTGCCACCATGTATATACACAATGACTTGCATATATAGGATATTACCCCCAGAAGCCTAAAAGTATGGGTTGTATCTCAACACCGCCATAGGCTAGAGTTTGACTACAGGTTTTGACTTTACAAAAAGTGCTAGATGAAAATCTGTTCCTTGCCGGTGCTGCTGTTGCTAGCACTGAAGATGTTACGTGAAATTACAGTTGTTACTACAGCATGTTGTATTTGGTGATCGCTGGTGCCAATGTAAAGAGACGTAATGTTGATTTTCGTACGTGTATGTTACACTTATGTGTTTTTATTTGCATTGAACAGCTGAAGGTATGGTTAGTTTTTTTTATAGAGTGGTTGCTTCGTATTTGTCGATGGTACGGGGTTATTTGTATAGAGTGCATGCATTTTTGAGCATATTTCTAGGTGTTTTGATGATTTTTTTTAAATTTTTTGGCAATTTTACTTCTTGTCAGTTGCCAGTGATAATTTTAAATGGATGGCTAAGGTTAATATATGAGTTCGAATAATAATAAATATTACGAAAATTATCTTTCTGGCTTTAGAAATGGTTTAGTCGGCTAATCTGGTTAAATTAGTTTTAAAATGTTTTTTGCGCTACCAAGATCACTATTTTATTTTAATTGGCCCATGTCGTACAGTTTCAAAATCAAATGATTTTCAAGTAGGCCTGACAAGTTTTTATATCACAAAAGTGCAAGGCGATGCAGTTTCAATGTCATCGTATGCACTAGTGCAATGTTATCCAGGCTCTTAAGTTTAGTGAACTGTAGAAAATGTTCCCATTGCGCCAGGGACTGGTGCGATTTTAAAAATTCTTCCTATAATATGACCTTAAATATGTCATGAAATATTTGACTGATTATCCAATTCTACGTAGTTGTCTTGGTTCTGTATGTGCGGAAATATTACAAGTGTTGGAAAAATGACACTCACACAAGAAAATATTTATAAACTTCTAACTTTTTTCTCAATTTTCTCGACTCGTGCCATGGACCACCGCTTTGGCAAGCACTGCACTAGTGTACGTTATATTGGATATTCTACAGGGTGGCACAAAAAACCGGACTATTCACATTTAGGTTTGCATTTAATATAGTCCGGTTTTTTTGCGCCACCCTGTAAAAGTAAATTAAACAGCAGTGATGCAGCAAAAGAGTAAAAAGCACCATCTCTTCTAGAAATGCAGAAGCCGTGGCCCGCGCATCAACCGGCCCTGTGCACAACTTCCACAAAAGACGCACAAAATTTTGTTTAAGCAAAAGCGTGATTCAATCCAAGCAGAACTTGATTCTGTTTAGACCGCAGGGTGATTTGGTTTCCATCGATTTTGATATTTTCGCGTCGCAAGCTGCTTTGAAAATAAAAAAAAATTCTTCGGCCGACTTCTTTCGCTCTTCGCTCGTCCCATATTTCTGTGATTTTAGATGTTTCGTTTGAGAATTTTGGTTTCGGAATTTGAAATTTAAAAAAAATGAGAGTTTCCTTCGAGAGAGTTGGCAACCGAGGCCTGAATTTATAGAAGTATTTGGTGATTTGAGTATTTGTATAATATATCCTTCATGTACTGTACATGTAATGATATAGTATTGTATAGTTTCGGTGATGTGCTGGTCTGTGTATGTTTGTTTTCTAGCCATTTTATGCAAAACGGTGCTTATACTGTTGCAGAATGGAAAAATTGCTAATTTGTTTGTGCCAGTGCAGTATTAATCTTGTATGAATTTTTAGCAACTTTCTTCATATTATTCTGCATGCTCTTGCAGCTGTCTGTTTGCCTTGTGCATGTCTCAAGCATCATTTAATGTATTTCCTATACAGTTTATTGTGAAATGTTGCCGCAGGTGCTTTTTTAATTAAATGGTATGTGTGCTAATATTATTACAAATACTCGTAACAAAGTGAGACACAAGGCCGTTCTTTTACTACAGTCACACTCATTTAATGTTGCATTACTCGTACGTATGTTTTTACTTACTTTACTTTTACTCTCTCATACGTGTAGACATTTTGTATTAGCATTCATACGAGAGACACAGAGAGAGAGAGAGAGAGAGAGAGAGAGACAGACAGACAGACAGACAGACAGACAGACAGACAGAGTAAGTAGAAATTCCGTCATATTTTGGACGAAGGAAGTTAACGACTCCCCTTTGAAAGCAGTGTTTGATTGAGCAGAGGTGGACACACTGTTCCCAGATCAGATTTTTCAACTTCTATAAGGCCATCAGGTTCAAAAGGCCAATAACCACTCTTCACAAGTGGAATTTACCTCCTCCTCCTTCTCCTCCTCCTTCTCCTCCTCCTTCTCCTCCTCCTTCTCCTCCTCCTTCTCCTCCTCCTCTTCCTCCTCCTCCAAGGGGGGGGGGCAGAGTTGAACCTCCCACTCATGAGCAAATCAATCACCGATCAAGTCTAAGAAAAACACACACAAAATAAAATAAAGTCTAAATTACTCTGCTGCTATTTATAGCATCATCATCATCATCATCATCATCATCATCATCATCATCATCATCTCTCTGTCTTACGATCATCGATGCCTTGAATTTGATGTTTTAGCAACAGCTAGTTTGTAAATTCTGATGTAAAATCCTAGGCGACGTTTCCGAAAGAGTTGAGGCCAGCTGCGAACAGTATCGTCTGCACCGAAGGCTCTGATCTTCTGTCGCAGATATTCAATCAGTCGTCTGCCGAAGAGAAGTTTATCCGATTTCCATCCGCAAAGTGCAGGAACGCCGAACAGCTGTGCAACAAATGCAAAAATGTGCACAGCTGTGGCAAAGGCGAGTACAGCTGCACAGCAGTGAAATCTTGTGCAGTTTTATTTCAGCGTAATATTGCGGGAGCTGCAGTGGATTCTTAGGATAGAACAGTTGCAGCACTAGACTATCGGTGACCAAATGTAATGGTCAGTTGGTGGGGTGGATTGTGAGTGATTATATATATTCTCAATTGGTCCTACCGTGTTTTAATGTTCTATGGACTTGTAGAATCTAATTTCTGTTTGTTAGTTTCTGTAGAATATATGACATTCCTGTCTGGCATTTTATATAAGTAATAATGATAATGATACTACTACTACTACTACTACTACTACTACTACTACTACTACTACTACCACCACCACCACCACCACCACCACCACCTGCACCACCACCACCACCACCACCACCACCACCACCACCACCACCACCACCACCACCACCACCACCTGCACCACCACCACCACCACCACCACCACCACCACCACCACCACCACCACCACCACCACCACCACCACCACCACCACCACCACCACCTGCACCACCACCACCACCACCACCACCACCACCACCACCACCACCACCACCACCACCACCACCACCACCACCACCACCACCACCACCACCACCACCACCACCACCACCACTACCACCACCACTGCACCACCACCACCACCACTACTACTACTACTACTACTACTACTACTACTAATAATAATAAACAATAATAATAATAATAATAATAATAATAATAATAATAAACAATAATAATAATAATAATAATAATAATAAACAATAATAATAATAATAATAATAATAATAATAATAATAATAATAATAATAAACAATAATAATAATAATAATAATAATAATAATAATAATAATAAACAATAATAATAATAATAATGCCCTGTGTGAGAACCACTCTGCTCCAACAATCCAAAGTAAAACGCTATTGATTAGATTATAGTAATTATTAGTATTAAAGTGGATCAGTAAGGTCTGCCATGTGTGAGAAAAACTAAAATGCTCCATCCATCCATTCATCCCTATTATGGCAGTACATAATACATGCATGCCTCATTCAGTTGCTGCATAGTGTATAACTGCCGGGTACTTCAATGATATACTTTGTCTACAGACTAATAGCTAAGCAAGTCCAGTCTATTATTCTACGTTTGTGTTAAAAGCATTTGCTCTAGAACACTATATCTGTGAAGTTCTTACTTTCTTGCATAGTTCTCAAGAGACAAAGCATTGGTTAGGAATGACCATACTCTTGACCTCTAGCTGTTTAGGCCTATAACTTTTGATATCTTGGAAGGAGCGACTAAATCTTTGAGTTATATGGTCCAGGGGGCTAGCACCCACTATTGAAATTGGCAGAAATTGATTGCTATTAAAATATATTTCTTATGACAATGGCATTTTTTCTATGTCGTTTTGCCTATGGACCTCTAGTTGCTTAGGCCTATAACTTTTGATATCTTGCAAGGAGCAACTAAATCTTTGAGTTATATGGTCCAGAGGGCTAGCACCCTCTACTGAAATTGGCAGAAATTGATTGCTATTAAAATATATTTCTTAATTTCTTATGACAATGGCACACAACCATTCGAGTTGGCACTTAGACTTGAAGGCTTCAGTAAAGTGTCTTTCCTAGGCAAACAGCCAGACACTGTGACTGCAGTACTTCTATTAACCAGGCATGACTGTCCCGTACTGTACTGTAATGTAAACGAATGATTCCTATACCCATCATCTGCCCCCCCAGAACATCTAGGCATTTTTCTGACTGTTTTCTGGATTGAAATCTTTTAAATGCTGAAATCAAACTAGCCATGGATGGGACCATAAGCATAAACTTCTATTAGGCCTCTAGGCTCGAGCCCCCAACTTTTTTGGAGGCTACAGTAGGGAAGGCGGAAGGTATAGGGGTGGACCCCCACTTTTTCATTCAAATTTACGCCAGTAGTTGGGACTGAAATTTACTAATCAAACAATGCTTTGATTAACCAGATTAACCCCTTAACTGGGTATTTAACTGTAACTCAATGTAAAATGGACGGATATATCCGGGGTTCCCAGTTAAGGGGTTAAGAATTAATTTGTTTTTGAAATAATACTTAATATTGCGGACTGAATTTCCGAAATACTATGTTAGTTTTATCGGAGTTATGGCGGTATTTTTGGTTTTTACCTCTAGAATGCTGGGATATTCTTTGAGCACCTGCTGTTATGAATGTTGTTTAATGTTTATTGCAGAAACGTATGAAAGAAAACTCTGCCTTATCGATTGCTTTAACCTGGTTGACTGTAAGATTGCTTTGAGTGAAGAATGTCGATCAACCCCCATTGAATGCGCAATGGGTATGTATTAATTTCAGTCAGATTAGCCAGTGACGTCTACCAGTTGTGGTGTTGGGAGTTTGAATTAAAAATTAAATAAAAATGGGGTTGATTGCAACGAAAACTGATTCTTAATTTGAAAAGTGGAGGGCCTATCTTCCACGCTAACTGAACAGTTATCTTTGGAGAAATACATTTACATCGCCCAAACCCAAAGTTCTGCTCCATGGAAGTGATGAGGAAATGCCCACTGATATTCCGTGTACAAGTGAGTGTGTTATCAAGGTTTTGACCAATTTAGAGACAGGCTTAGGTTTAGATGTCTTACCAAGGTTTAGATGGCTTACATACAAAGTTTCTTAAGAAAGGAAGAAATAAAAAGGACATGCAGTTGCCTTGATATATATATATATATATATATATATATATATATATATATATATATATATATATATATATGTATATATACACACACACACACACACACATATATATATATATATATATATCCACAAGAGACTGGAGAGATGGAGTAATCACATTTAGCATCAAAGAATTCTTTTGAGTTGTTTGTTGATTTGAATACAATATAAGTTGTTGTATAAGAAAGTCTAACTCTGACATTGCAGAATTAAATTAGCAACATTATACTGTATAATGTTAACTCTTTGTAAAGAAGGCTTTCAATTTGTTGACGCCTATGTATGAGTTTATATTTTGACAACCCATATTATTGTTGCCTCTGTTGGTCGGTATAGTTTAGTATTGTTCTGTATGCTAGGCGATGCGTACCAGTACACTATTCAGCCGGTCTTTCATAACATCAAGAATCAGTTTCGCTGTCACGTCCAACGTCAGAACGTGCCCATCCTGTACGAGCTTTTCTACTTCCTTCAAATCCCATCCATCGGATTCCAGACGCCGAAAGTTCACCGAACCATTTACGCCCGCGACCTCGGCTACCAGCAGCACGGCAGATACAAGGCAGACTTCCTGACGGTGGAGCACACCGCGGGTTTCGACCTTCACAAGGACTTCATCTTGGCGGGACAGGAAGTGGACGATAGGTACAACTACACCGTATCGTCTGCCACCGTCGTCGTCGCCGACCGATCGAAACGCATCGACGTGCACGCCGTGTCGATGACGAACCACGCGTTCGTCGTTTCGGCGCAGTTCGAGAATCCGTTCGACTACAGCTCTTCGACC
Organism: Metaphire vulgaris; assembly: GCA_018105865.1. NCBI lineage: Eukaryota > Metazoa > Annelida > Clitellata > Crassiclitellata > Megascolecidae > Metaphire > Metaphire vulgaris. Next base: position 11,063,154 of record CM030862.1, on the reverse strand, counting down.
TGGGTCAACAACAACGACTGCAAAAAGAACATCAGTAAATTGAAACCGGTCGACGACGACGGTCAACCCGATGACGGTCAGGAGGTCAGCGTGATGGTTCAGAATCTGGCCGAACCGTTCCAGTATTTTGTCAAGTCCGTCAACAGTCCCCCTTATATAAGATTCACGGTGCCCGGTAAGGATTTCGTCTTAGTCAAAAATAGCCTTGCATTATTATTGTAGGTGAATTTGTTTATTGTGCATTAGAATTTTTACTATCTGACATTTGTAACAGTGTAAGGCTTATATTTTTGGGATTTTAGGGGTCAACTCCTCTTTAAAATTTCCCACCTATCCTTGGTAAATGCAAAAAAAATCGTAGACAGACTGCAATTCTTAATATTGTTGCTTGTTTGATTTTGTCGTTGTCATTGGAGCACACAACTTAGAAAATAGCTTCGTTACTGGAGACCGCATAATTAAGTGGAAATGATTTTATCTGAGCAATTCGTAGTCGAGATTTTGTTTTCATCTAATGACAGCCCATATATGAGCAAGGAGTGAAATTAACAGTGGCGTAGCCAGGTTCCGGAATAGACGGGGGGGCAACTTTGATATTTTGGAGAAAAAGTCTCCATTGAGCAAAAATAAGGTGGTCAATATATATTCTCTTCAATCATACTACCTCCCCCACAAAATTTTTTTCGATGGTTTTACACAGTTCTCACAACCGGTTCCAGTCAGAATTGGTGGGGGGATGGCGACCCCCGTTGCTATGCCAACGGAAAATAGATTTATTATAGTAAAGCAGTTGAATTTTTTTGTACTAGGTAACACTTCAGTGTTACCCTATTATTTTCGGGAGAACGGTCCTGTCCTGTTCGTCAACGCTTCTCTTTCCGTGATTCTGGAGCTGACGTCAGCCGGACGCATCTGGGTCATTCATGTGTCTGGTAAAATGTTTACTAATTGTTTTCAAGTTAAACAATTATTATTATTATTATTATTATTATTATTATTATTATTATTATTATTATTATTATTATTATTATTATTATTATTATTATTATTATTATTATTATTATTATTATTATTATTATTATTATTATTATTATTATTATTATTATTATTATCATTATCATTATCATTATCATTATCATTATCATTATCATTATCATTGTTACTACTACTGCTGCTGCTTCTAGTACTACGGTACTACTACTACTACTACTACTACTACTACTACTACTACTACTACTACTACTACTACTACTAATAATAATAATAAATAATAATAATAATGTCTGTGTGTGTCTCTCTCTCTCTCTCTCTCTCTCTCTCTCTCTCTCTCTCTCTCTCTCTCTCTCTCTCTCTCTCTCTCTCTCTCTCTCTCTCTCTCTCACTCGCTCGCTCGCTCGCTCGCTTTCAAAGCTTGTAATCAGACTGACATGTGCACTGTGTAAAATTATATTTAGAAATTCTGCCATATACCATACTGTATGGCTATTCATTGCTATAAAGCTTATATGACATTGCTATATTGCTATAAAGCTTACTGTATACGACAATATGTGCCCATGTCGATTTGAGATTATGTCTGCTGACTGAAATACTGTTGAATAAGTATGGACGAAGGCCATACATACAGTTTCACTTCTTCTGCAGATCTGTCTGTTCCATTAATTGCCTTAGCAGTGAACTGATTTGGAAGAACGTACCTTTATTTTCGCTGCATATTTTAAGGTAAAATGAGTGGATGTCCTGCTTACCTGGGCGTAACCATCAGCGATCGATCGGAACTGGAGCAGCTGTTCCGCTACGACATTCTGATCGTCTGCCCCGCGGAATTCAATCTGACCTTCAAGGTTCCCAACTGGGGACAGCAGAGTCACAAGACGTACGACGTTTCGTTTCGGGATCCCGCCAAGACTTACTCGGTTTTTGCGACGTTTTTCAGCGACGACCGTCGCTCGTCCGTCGATCCGTGCTCCGAAGACCGTTCGGTGGTCGTTTCCCGACAGAGTTTCTCCTCCGGTGTTGTCTTTCTTGTCGTGGGCGCAACGGTCACTTACTTTCTTATGGTGGCGTTCTTAATTCAGCTGTGCTTGCATCGGAAGAGCTCGAGGCTCGCTCGGCAAAGTACCGGTCGCCTTCTGCTCGGCGTATCGGAGCAGCAGCCGTTGACCGCGAAGAAACTGCACCGGTTTGCGTCGAGACGGATTTGCCTGACAACCGTGTATGTCGTCACGCGAGTCGCGTGCTGCGTTTTTACGTCGGTCACGGCGCTGTGCTTGGGAGTTCTGTTTCTGACGAAGCATGATCTTGCGGTTCTTTCGAAGCTCGAGCGCTTACACGTGGAGAGGATGGGCCTTGTGTCGAACGTCACGTTCAAGATCGAGCAGGAAATTCGGGTGGAAGTCGCTCAAAATCAGAGATACGTCGAAGAACGACAGATGTCGTGTTCCAGCTATATTGGTATGCTGCTTTCATTACGCAAAGACCACTAATATTAAAAAATATTAATTAATATTATGCCGGCTTTTGGCGTTACGCTGATGTAATGATGTTGATCAGGGCTGGGAAGTTGGCAGAGTGGTAACAACACTGGATAATAGGGCGGAAGGTCGTGGGTTTGATACCCACAAAAGCCTTAAGGTCGACTGAGCATTACCCGCTGCAGGGCAATGATAGAAATGAGGGGCAGCATTAAGCTGCGAGGTAAAACATGGGTCTGGGTAAAGTAATGACAACCTATCCCAGCTTAATGTCTTATACCACCTACGTCGCTGATTGCCTAGACTGGAGATATGCGCGGGAACCCAATGCTCGGACTCGAGTACGAGACCTACCTTTACCTTTTATCAACATCAATAAGGTTCAAAAGTTATGTGGTCTTGCAATAAATTTTGATGCAAAAGTTTTTATCTATGATCATGCTTGCATGACACACATTAAAATAAGTATTGAGTCTTAGGGCTCTGATAAAGATAGACAGGATTTTAAACAGTGCATTGTTCTACTGGTAGTTTTATGCTTGACGGACTTAAGGGTCTTCCATAAATTACGTCACGCGATTTTGGCACTTTTTGACCCTCCCCCACGTAACGCGACGTAACAAAACGTCAGACCCCTAAAATATGACGTCACAACGGGCCGACCCCCTTCTTTTCGCCTTCCGAAAAGTAGAGCTGTACCGATTGCACGTTTTGCCGATTGTTCCGATTACCGATTGTTCCGATTGTTAGACAACCGATTGTTTTGCCGATACCGATTATCTGTCGAACTATAAACATCGGGCGTTTTTAACGATCATGCAATCAAATTTGCCGTAAAGGTGTAGCGTAAATGCACATGCCCTCCGTATGCAGGTTCAATTCGAGGTTTGCCAAGATACTCAATGCATAATGTGTGCTTGATAATTAATGAATAATGATTTTGTTATCAATACTTATTATGTCAAATTGTGAATTTCCATGTTCACATTGTAATTTATAACCGATTGTTCCAATTATCCTAATAATCGGCAAGAAAACAAGTGTTACCGATTAATCGGTATCGGCACAGGACTGGCACCCGATTACCGATTGTTCCGATTGTCCTAATAATCGGTCCGATTATGAATGTTGCCGATTAATCGGTACAGCTCTACCGAAAAGTCTTGACAAGGGGTCGTCCATAAATGACGTTACGCGATTTTGGCAGTTTTTTACCCCCCCCCCCTCCCCATCTTAACAAAAAGTCAGACCGGCTAAAATATGACGTAAGAACATCCTTGTATTTTTTCCTCTCGAGAATTGTATTTTCCCCTCTCCAAATATCCCTGACAAGCAAACAAGGTCAAAGGTCATGACCTAATTTATTTTTCTTGCTTGACGTCACATTTACGGAACCCCCCGTCGTCACACTTCGTGACAAATGGCCGGACCCTGATCCCTCCTAACCGCATAACGTAATTTATAGACGACCCTTTATGGAAATAACTAAATTTACCACAAAAATTTAATGTTGTTTTTTTTGCTGATAATTTCAGGTGAGCTGGTGATTAGCGTTGCGCGTCTCATAAAAACAGTCGTATATGAAAAGCGTATGGCGGATATACACGGCTCCAGAAGTTCTATCAGTTATCTGGTCGTTAACAAGACTCGAGAGCAATTGCTCCGGTACGTCGAATCGGCCGACGGATTTCTTAACGACTACCGAACGAAACTGAACGCTGTTCTGCTTCCGGCGTATTCCGATTACCGGAAATACCTTTCCACCGTTTATCGGAACGAATGGCTCGCGTTTGCGAGCGATCTCTTCAACGTCACTCGGCGCGCCGCTCTGTTGCCGCTGCACAGATACGACAACCTGACCGGTTCCGAAATGGACTTTCCCGTTTTCCTGGAGATCGAGGAAGCCGACGAGTCGCGAATGTGGTTCACGCAGTTTCTGGAAAGGTGAGGATTTCCAACGAACGAAACGAACGTTTCTTTCGATGGATTCTCTGAACAAAACGATGCAAGAGTTATTGGTATTATTATGCATAGCCCTGGAAATTGTATCTGAATTCTTGGCTTATACAGAAGGCTGTACATTCGAAATCAAAGCCGCTGCTGATTTTATAATTATAGAAATAACCGATTGCGTATTTGTAGGAAATAAATGCAGTGTTGATACTATCTTGTATTCAATGAAACAGTGTGTTTGCAACAATTTATCTAGTATGCAGCAGAGCATACATACAACCATGTGCATTATTCCTTATAAATCTGTACAACACATACTTTCCCTTTATGCAGTAAAGAAATTATGCCACTTTTGATCAGTTCACATGTTGCCTCATTATGGCAAAGACAGGTACAGTGGATCCCACTTAATCGCATACCGCTTAATTGCATAACCCGCATAATTGCACAACAACAAACAAACCCGAACCAGCGTTTTGAGCGTACAATTAATTATCAGACGTCCCTATTCGCATAGCCCAGTTAGTCGCATAAGCAAGACTTGCACGGCACCTATGCAATTAAGCGGATTTCACTGTAGTTATCCCAATTGTGATGACTAATGATGGGGGGAGGGGTTGCTAATGGTACTCACGGCGTCATAATACCTGTAGGCAGGATTATGCTAGTAGTGGCTATGCAGTGCTTCTTGGTTCTAACGTTTTCAATCGTTAGGAATAGTTTTTATGAACTGCTGTGTTTCTGTGTCTTCTAATCGAAGGAAGATTTTTTTGTAATTTAATGTTCGAATTTAAAGTGAGATTTGTACCGTAGAATTTTTTGAGTTATTTATTTCAGGTACCAAAACCAGCATCCTGTGATCCTTCCCCGATTTCCTCAAATCGATATCACCCGGACGAACTTGAACTGCGGCGCCGAGGTTGTTCTCGACACGGCCTTTCGAGGTCCGCTTCACCGGTACGACTCGACGCACTACTTTGGGTCGTCTGACTTTTTCGGGCTGAGAGAGACAAAAGCAGAGGATAAAATTCCATCGACCGATAACGATAGCTATCTACCTCGCGAGACGCAGTCGGCCTTTCGTGACTTCGGTCTGATCGAAATTCTCCGCTCCGGAATATTCTGGACGGCGTGCTTCGTTCTGGATGCTCTTCTTCTAGGTCATCGCGTCTGTCGCGCGTGCCGTGCTGCAAGATCTCTGTACGTTCGCTTGTGCCATTTCGCTCCGCGCGATCGTCTGGTATTTCGGACGAGCGGCAACTCGCAGCCCGAGAACGGAGACTGTTGCCACAGTCAGAGAGATACTCGGCAACAGAATCAGAAATCTCTTCAAACTTTGAAAACAAACAATCAAGCTACAGGCAGCAGGTAACTGCATATCTACTCTTTTGATGTTACTCTATTATTATCAGCATGTTTGTTATCAATCAATTATCAATCAATCAATCAAAACAGTTTATTTCTCAATAATGTATGAATACAGACAGATTATCTTATACACACGCATCTTGTAATCATTTACACTGTAGTTAGCCAAGACCTATTACATTTATATTTTTATCGTTTCCGAAAATCAATCTGACTTAGCCAACTCAGTATCCTGATTTACACACAAGCATTATGAGAAATTGTGACCTTCTGTAAGAAGTTTTGCATTTCCAAACAGCCTCTGCTGAATTAAAATTAATTTGTGTTGAAAATTTTACTAGTATTATCCTTATAGAGCAATTTCTATTTTCATTATCCAACTAGCATAGAATTTATTATCATTATTCGAAAAGAGCAAATTGTATTATCATTATCCTAACTAGTGTAGTATTATCAGTATCCTAATAGAACAGTTTTTATTATCATTATCCTAAAAATGTAGTATTTATTGTCATTAACCCAGAAAAGGAGTTTATGTTATTGTCATCACAGTAAAAGATATTTTATTGTTAGTATCCTAGTAGAGGAGTTCTTTTATGGTTGTTGTCCTACTTACTTATTGCTGAATGTGACAATATTATCTTCACGTTGATTTTCAGTTTTTTTCCCCGTCTTGGTCACAAATTTGTGGTTTTCATATCATTTGTAGCGATAGTCTTTGCGAACTTTCAACGGGCATTCTATCCGTCGAGTGTATTTTCCAGGTATCAGAAATCGGATGCCGCGAATCAAGAACGCGTCAGCGACAAGAGAGAGGTGCCACCTGTTCGAAGAAGATGCCAGTCAGTCCAGTTCATACTGAGTCGTGCGATCGGAAGCAACCTCGTTCCTCACATGATCGTCGCTTCATCGATCGCGGCCTCGCTCTGGTTTCTGCCAAAGGCGTGCCTAGCACTTCTTAACAGGAAACTGCGCTTCGGTGGTGCCGCTGTGTTCGACTCATCGTTCATCCTACCGCTCGCTGCTGCGCCGACGACGACGACGAACCTGAGCGGTTTCTTTGGGACCGATCACATGACCGATCACGTGACTGCTCAAATGAGAACTTACGAAAGCCAAATGTATTCAGAGCTTGCTATTCTCAAGACCGTCATTTTGCTTTTTAATATAGGTAAGCGAATAGATGGATTATGTCGTAAAAGTAGCTAATATATTTTGCAATTGTAAAGTACCCGAGTTTGTCTTTGTATTGTAATATAGTATTATTATTAGCATTATTTATTATTATTTGCAGGGGCGTAGCGACGGGCGACGGGAGGGGGTATCGGTATATATACCCCCCAAAATCAGACTACCTTAAAACGTTTAATGTGTTTTTAAGATTTTCAAAGTTTTTAAAGATTTATACCCTCCAAATCACATTATACCCCCAAACCAAATTTCTGGCTAATTTAGCCCTTGATCATTTGGTCTATGGATGGAATATTGTAAGCATTGACATGGCCACGGGGGACTGGGCCCCTCTATTCTGGATTGGACCGGTCATGAGATGTACACAAAAGGTTGAGAAATTTCGAGTGGGGGGGGGGTTAGGTAGCACGATTGAAGAGAGTACGTGAATTTGTAATGAACTCCTTGAGGAACATAGTTTTCGCTGGTTGGAGACTTTTTTACCTGAAAATGTTTAATGTGTCCTCCTGTTCCATAACCCTGGCTACCAGTGGCGTAACGAGGGGAGGGCAGAGGGGCGAAGCGCCCCAGGCAGCACTTGCTTTAGGGGCGGCACTTTTGAGATTTTTAGATATTTTTGCTTGTCAGAGACTTTTTGGGAGAGTTGATAACGTTTTTTTTGCTTGTCAGACTTTTTTCTGAGAATTGAGGGCGGCACTTTTTTCTCGCCCCGGGCGGCACTTTGCCTCGCTACGCCACTGCTGGCGACCCAACTGATTGTAAGCAATTATTTATGTTTGAACGATGTACCGTAAAAAGAACCTGTTTATTTACAAATTCGTTTTCAACCAGAGCAGAAACTGATGGTTGAGAGCTACGTTCAGGAGCTTTCTTCGCTCAATCCTTCTCCTTTGCCAACGGACGGAAGCAGTCCTGAAGCGAAAGTGCCTTTCCGTGAGTTAAACGTTCCTCTGCTTCCATGCAACTTTGCTGTCATCGAGCCACAGCGACACGTAGGTAAGCAGGCAGCAACGCCACATTGCATGGGGATACAGATACAGGTGTCTATAGCAGAATACTTATAGAAAGTGAGCCTTTGGTGAAAGAATTCTTGTTATCGCACAGCATAAGAGAAGAATTTGACTAGTGTAAGGGCTGTAGAAATGTTCCTGGTTACAGTACGTTACATTCGCACATCTTTTCTGGACTGGTTAAATTTAAACAGGATAGTGGATGTGAAGAATATAATACAGTAATATGATAACTGGATTTTAAGTGATTTAGAGGATTTCTCCTGTGTTGAATACCACTATCGCTCATACATCCTTCTACATGTATTCCGACTTCCGTTAATCTGCTGTTAATCTGTTGTTATATTTTATTCTACAAATAAGCAAATACAATTTGCAGTATACCAAGTAAGTAAGTAAGTAAAATCTTGTAAATTTATATGGCACTTAGCTGCTTATTCTTATGCGCTTGATCTTTCTTGAAATAGCCATGGGCAAGGTGGGTTGTCGGCCGGGCAAAGGTCAGTGTATCCATGATGCGGTGGGTCGGGTCGTTATAGCAACGGAGTAAGTGACTTTTGGAATAGGAAGGTTTTAAGTTTAGACCTAAAGGCTTGAGGAGATAGTGAAGGAATTAAAGCAACTGAGGATGTGGAGCGTGTTGTTTGACCATGTTGTAGACAACTGAGGGAAGCTGGAATTGAGTTCCAAGGTTCTGGTGAGGGTGTGAGGCATATGAGAAAGTGCAGTTGCATACAGTATCGAACTCCATTTATTTGCAGTTTTAAAAAATGCAGTACAAACCAAACTGACAGAACTGCCTAATCTAATATCTTGTTGTACTTAAGTTACTTGTAAGCAGTGGCGGCTCTAGGATTTGGCAAGTGGGGGGGGCCGTTGGGGTAGCAACTTCTAATCATGGAGGGCCAACCATTTGTTGTTTAATGTATGTAGCATTAAGTATAGGGTCCCAACTGGAGGGCAACTGGGGGGCCACTGGGGGGCCAGACACTCAATAGGAGGGGGCACGGGCCCCTGCCCCCCGGTGAAGCCGCCACTGCTTGTAAGATGAAGAATATGATGGTAGATGAGAATAAAACACTAATATGTCTTTGTATTTCTGCAGAGTTCACTGCTTTGAGGTACGAGAGACAATTATCAACGGCACTCCACCAGTTAACCGCAAGCGTCTCAAGTATCGCCGTCACGGCCCTTCATTGTCTTCTAGTTCTAATGGCGGTTAAGTTGGTCCTGCACGTCACGGACGGCATCCTGCTTCACTGCCTTCGACTTCACTGCGGCATGCGAAGACGCCAGTCTACCCGCACGGACGATGACTCTGACCATCGCTGCACGACCGGTGCAGCGAACAGCAACGTACTACGTGGAAACGAGGGACACAGCAGCAGCAGCTGGCCGTTGACGAAGGGCCAGTGCGCTCGCGCCACGAGCGTAACGCTGGTCAGCGCGTCACCGACAAGAGTGACGGCCATGCTGTTCGATTTCGGATATTCCGAGACAAAAGTGTGACGGCGCTGGGAGGAAAATTATAATGAATGGCAGAATACCCAGCAGAGTGCAGACACGTTTAGGCCCTTTAGGGTGACCGGAACATTCGGTACCGGAAAATTCGGTACGGAAAATGCGGTACCAGAACATTTGGTACGGGTGACCGGAACATTCGGTACCGGAAAATTCGGTACGGAACATTCGGCATAAGTCATGGAAGATCCGAGATCGTATTGCTATGATTATTGTAGTTTAATGCAGATGTGTACGTTTAAAAGGTCTAACATGGGTTAAGGTCATTTTGGTTTGGATTAAGGGTTACTCTACATTTTTACATTTTGGTTTGGATTAGGGTTACTTTAGGGTAATTTTGGCGTCAATGTCGTTGCTAGGGGTCGTAAACCTGTATGTAGAACATGTACCGAATTCTCCGGTACCAAATATTCCGGTACCGACTGTTACACACAAAAAATTTTTGCACCGAATTCTTCGGTACCGAATGTCCCGGGAACCCATGTGTAGACCACCGCACCTAACATTGCTGTGTACCAGCGGGCAGTGGCATAGACAGAATTTCGGAATGGGTGGGGGCACATCGACATTTTTGGGTGAAAAGCTCTTGATGAGCAAAAAAGGTCGTCGTGTCAAGCCCTTTGATGCTTTCACGCATTCTCTTATATCATACTTTCTAGCCTCCCACCCCCCAATTTATCAACGGTTTTGCGCCCGTCCCACGACAGGTCCCAGTCTGAATACGGGGGCCTGGCCCCTCCCCGTGGTGGCGCCAATGCTTATAGATCTAGGCGGCCTATAAAATCCAAAGATTTACATAACCTTGAGACAACATTTCTGGATTGACCATTGGCTTAATAATAATAATAATAATAATAATAATAATAATAATAATAATAATAATAATAATAATGTGATTTTAAGTGGTTTAGGAGGCTAAGTAAGCCTGTGTGAAAACCACTGATGTAACCATCTGCATTCAATAACCTAGTTTATCTAGATAGCCTTTGAATCCGTTCACTGTTTCAACTGTCACTCCCACCTCGTCCAAACTGTTCCATTTGTCCACAACCCTTGCACTAAAAAAGTTTTTCTTTCTTGGACCAACCCTCTGCTTAAACATTTTGCACTTGTGGCCTCTTGTGCTGCTTGGGGTGGCATGTAGAGTGATTTTGTACTGGTTGCACATTTTCACATCTTTGATGCTATACGCGCTTCTAAGTTCTAATGCATTTGCTGTGATGGGATGTAATTGTTCAGTATTTGGCTAGAATTATGAAACGGAAAATAATCGGATTTACTCCACAGCAGGGTTAGCTAGCCTACTCGGCCCGCGGTCCATAGTCAGGACCGCGAGGCTGGTTCTTGTGGACCGCCGCAGCTCTTTGAACATGTGTCCTACGTAGCCTACCGGTATTTCCGTCGTCTTCTGTTCCAGCTTTATTGCAGTCTTTGGTCACTCAGTAGGCCAAATAAATCATGATTAAAGTCTTTAAAACATGCACCAAATGAATCCCCAATTAATTGTTAGCTAATATTGCTCAAAATTTCGGCGACTGGTGCTCCGCCCCAGACTCCGCTCAGTGTTTAATCTAGACTCCAGGACGCCGGGGGGGAACTGAAAAAGCCGGGGGGAACTGACAAAGCCGGGGGAATTCTGCTAGGGGCCGCTGTTAGTCCATGTAGTATTCCAAAATTTCTGGGGGAAATTTGAAATTTCCGGGGGGAAAGGGCAATTTCCCCCGGAAACGGCCTAGATTAAACACCGACTCCGTTACGAAGACTAATGACCTCGAACACATTTTGAGGTTGGGGATTCATTGCCATTATCTTGTGGTAAAGTCTGAAAATTATTATTTGCGTAAAACATGATATTTTCATTTCTCACTACTATAGCAAATTAGCAATGCAGTAATAGAAAAAAAATATTATTGAGTAAAGTGAATTAGTGTAACTTGCCACTGCATGCATTTTACTTACTGAAAGCATAAAAGAGATACAAATTACATCATCTGACGTCATCAGTAAAGTAGCAAACATAATCGAATCTAAAATCATTCCAATGGTGTCCTGAAGTGATAATGTTCCTTTGGCAAATCGTTTTGTTGTTTAACTTCAGCTCCGATGCCCTCTCATAGCTAAACTGTATCTACGAAATGATTTAAGCAGGCCCGTCGAGTCTTCTAGTCCTTGTCCGACATTCATGTATGCTTAGGATAACTCAATAGCTGTGCTACACGTCGTTTCCAATCAGTAGTCCCGTACCCCCAGAAAGAACCCGGGCCCAGAGGCGTAGCGAGGGTATCCGGCGCCCGGGGGCAAAGTGTACCGTTGGCACCCCCAACACTGATGACGAGTTTTAAAAAAGTCGTCACATCGTTCTCTCGGAGCCCCTCCCCTCAACTCTCTACGGCGCCCCTCTCCTTATGCTCATGACTAGAAAAAAAGGTCGCCGCACTTCTTTCTTCTTATTTATTATATGTATTTGACTGTTTAACTTACTCTCCAAAACCCGATTGTGGCGCCCCCTCACCACGGCGCCCGGGGTCATATGCCCCACCTGGCCGCTCTTCGATACGCCTCTGGAAAAATCCGTCACTTTCCACCTTATTAATGTGTCTATATTGGCAATATAGGCTAATAATGGTGGCTATATAAATTGTGGGGCTGTCCATTAATTGTCAACAATTTTTGGGAAATTTTTGACGCCTCCCCCCTCCTTGTCAACTGTCAACTTTCACTTAAACACTGAATGCTAAAGGTCCACCATGGACCTTTCCTGAGAACCTTTTTCCTCATCGAGTGTCAAAATATGGTGGTGATTACCTTTTTTATCCAAATCCCCCCATAATTACGTCAACAACTACTGACCCCACCCCAAGATCAATGACAGGTCCCAATAACAAGGTTATTATTTTTGTGGTGATGATCATTTTTTCCCTTTTTCCTCATCGAGTGTCAAAATGTGGTGGTGATTACCTTTTTTCTAATGCTTTTTTCCATTGCAATAAGTAGTATACTATGAAATTTCCTATTTTTTATTATTTAAAAAAGTGAAATTTTTGACGTCACCTTCTCTTGCCCCCTCCCCCTGTCAACAACTGTCAAACTTTTACAAACCCCTCCCCCTAAATTGTTGACGTAATTAATGGACAGCCCCTGTATAGATTATTAAAATCTTTCAAGCAGTCAGATATCTGATAGATATCCAAATTGCGGGTCCAGATTCTTTGTGGGCATCGACTGGGCTTCAATCGGTGCAAATATGAAAGCCCTACGACACCACAGATTTTCGCTCAAATTTCGAAAAAAAACCCTGGACTATAGTCCATGGAAAATTTTCGGGCGACCCAAAAATTCATGTCGATATTTCACCCAAATTTCTATTTAGAACCTTCAGACGCCTTGCAGTGATATCAGTGGAGTAGAGAAATCCGTCACTTTCCACCCTATTAATGTGTCTTTATTGCAAAATATAATAATGCTGGCTATACATTTTATAGATTTTCAAACCTTTCAAGCAGTCAGATATCTTATAGATATCCAAATTGCGGGTCCAGATTCTTTGTGGGCATCGACTGGGCTTCAATCGGTGCAAATATGAAAGCCATACGACACCACAAATTTTCGCTCAAATTTCGAAAAAAAACCCTGGACTATAGTCCATGGAAAATTTTCGGGCGACCCAAAAATTCATGTCGATATTTCACCCAAATTTCTATTTAGAACCTTCAGACGCCTTGCAGTGATATCAGTGGAGTAGAGAAATCCGTCACTTTCCACCCTATTAATGTGTCTTTATTGCAAAATATAATAATGCTGGCTATATATTTTATAGATTTTCAAACCTTTCAAGCAGTCAGATATCTGATAGATATCCAAATTGCGGGTCCAGATTCTTTGTGGGCATCGACTGGGCTTCAATCGGTGCAAATATGAAAGCCCTACGACACCACAAATTTTCGCTCAAATTTCGAAAAAAACCCTGGACTATAGTCCATGGAAAATTTTCGGGCGACCCAAAAATTCATGTCGATATTTCACCCAAATTTCTATTTAGAACCTTCAGACGCCTTGCAGTGATATCAGTGGAGTAGAGAAATCCGTCACTTTCCACCCTATTAATGTGTCTTTATTGCAAAATATAATAATGCTGGCTATACATTTTATAGATTTTCAAACCTTTCAAGCAGTCAGATATCTTATAGATATCCAAATTGCGGGTCCAGATTCTTTGTGGGCATCGACTGGGCTTCAATCGGTGCAAATATGAAAGCCATACGACACCACAAATTTTCGCTCAAATTTCGAGAAAAAAAACCTGGACTATAGTCCATGGAAAATTTTCGGGCGACCCAAAAATTCATGTCGATATTTCACCCAAATTTCTATTTAGAACCTTCAGACGCCTTGCAGTGATATCAGTGGAGTAGAGAAATCCGTCACTTTCCACCCTATTAATGTGTCTTTATTGCAAAATATAATAATGCTGGCTATATATTTTATAGATTTTCAAACCTTTCAAGCAGTCAGATATCTGATAGATATCCAAATTGCGGGTCCAGATTCTTTGTGGGCATCGACTGGGCTTCAATCGGTGCAAATATGAAAGCCCTACGACACCACAAATTTTCGTTCAAATTTCGAAAAAAAAACCCTGGACTATAGTCCATGGAAAATTTTCGGGCGACCCAAAAATTCATGTCGATATTTCACCCAAATTTCTATTTAGAACCTTCAGACGCCTTGCAGTGATATCAGTGGAGTAGAGAAATCCGTCACTTTCCACCCTATTAATGTGTCTTTATTGCAAAATATAATAATGCTGGCTATACATTTTATAGATTTTCAAACCTTTCAAGCAGTCAGATATCTGATAGATATCCAAATTGCGGGTCCAGATTCTTTGTGGGCATCGACTGGGCTTCAATCGGTGCAAATATGAAAGCCCTACGACACCACAAATTTTCGCTCAAATTTCGAAAAAAAACCCTGGACTATATAGTCCATGGAAAATTTTCGGGCGACCCAAAAATTCATGTCGATATTTCACCCAAATTTCTATTTAGAACCTTCAGACGCCTTGCAGTGATATCAGTGGAGTAGAGAAAGCCGTCACTTTCCACCCTATTAATGTGTCTTTATTGCAAAATATAATAATGCTGGCTATACATTTTATAGATTTTCAAACCTTTCAAGCAGTCAGATATCTGATAGATATCCAAATTGCGGGTCCAGATTCTTTGTGGGCATCGACTGGGCTTCAATCGGTGCAAATATGAAAGCCCTACGACACCACAAATTTTCGCTCAAATTTCGAAAAAAAACCTGGACTTTATAGTCCATGGAAAATTTTCGGGCGACCCAAAAATTCATGTCGATATTTCACCCAAATTTCTATTTAGAACCTTCAGACGCCTTGCAGTGATATCAGTGGAGTAGAGAAATCCGTCACTTTCCACCCTATTAATGTGTCTTTATTGCAAAATATAATAATGCTAGCTATACATTTTATAGATTTTCAAACCTTCCAAGCAGTCAGATATCTGATAGATATCCAAATTGCGGGTCCAGATTCTTTGTGGGCATCGACTGGGCTTCAATCGGTGCAAATATGAAAGCCATACGACACCACAAACTTTCGCTCAAATTTCGAAAAAAAACCCTGGACTATATATAGTCCATGGAAAATTTTCGGGCGACCCAAAAATTCATGTCGATATTTCACCCAAATTTCTATTTAGAACCTTCAGACGCCTTGCAGTGATATCAGTGGAGTAGAGAAATCCGTCACTTTCCACCCTATTAATGTGTCTTTATTGCAAAATATAATAATGCTGGCTATGCATTTTATAGATTTTCAAACCTTTCAAGCAGTCAGATATCTGATAGATATCCAAATTGCGGGTCCAGATTCTTTGTGGGCATCGACTGGGCTTCAATCGGTGCAAATATGAAAGCCATACGACACCACAAATTTTCGCTCAAATTTCGAAAAAACCCTGGACTATAGTCCATGGAAAATTTTCAGGCGACCCAAAATTCATGTCGATATTTCACCCAAATTTCTATTTAGAACCTTCAGACGCCTTGCAGTGATATCAGTGGAGTAGAGAAATCCGTCACTTTCCACCCTATTAATGTGTCTTTATTGCAAAATATAATAATGCTGGCTATACATTTTATAGATTTTCAAACCTTTCAAGCAGTCAGATATCTGTTAGATATCCAAATTGCGGGTCCAGATTCTTTGTGGGCATCGACTGGGCTTCAATCGGTGCAAATACGAAAGCCATACGACACCACAAATTTTCGCTCAAATTTCGAAAAAAAACCCTGGACTATAGTCCATGGAAAATTTTCGGGCGACCCAAAAATTCATGTCGATATTTCACCCAAATTTCTATTTAGAACCTTCAGACGCCTTGCAGTGATATCAGTGGAGTAGAGAAATCCGT
Organism: Metaphire vulgaris; assembly: GCA_018105865.1. Taxonomy (NCBI): domain Eukaryota; kingdom Metazoa; phylum Annelida; class Clitellata; order Crassiclitellata; family Megascolecidae; genus Metaphire; species Metaphire vulgaris. The sequence goes on along the minus strand of CM030862.1, from coordinate 11,047,200 downwards.
CACTTTCCACCCTATTAATGTGTCTTTATTGCAAAATATAATAATGCTGGCTATACCTTTTATAGATTTTCAAACCTTTCAAGCAGTCAGATATCTGATAGATATCCAAATTGCGGGTCCAGATTCTTTGTGGGCATCGACTGGGCTTCAATCGGTGCAAATATGAAAGCCATACGACACCACAAATTTTCGCTCAAATTTCGAAAAAAAACCCTGGACTATAATAGTCCATGGAAAATTTTCGGGCGACCCAAAAATTCATGTCGATATTTCACCCAAATTTCTATTTAGAACCTTCAGACGCCTTGCAGTGATATCAGTGGAGTAGAGAAATCCGTCACTTTCCACCCTATTAATGTGTCTTTATTGCAAAATATAATAATGCTGGCTATATATTTTATAGATTTTCAAACCTTTCAAGCAGTCAGATATCTGATAGATATCCAAATTGCGGGTCCAGATTCTTTGTGGGCATCGACTGGGCTTCAATCGGTGCAAATATGAAAGCCCTACGACACCACAAATTTTCGCTCAAATTTCGAAAAAAAACCCTGGACTATAGTCCATGAAAAATTTTCGGGGGACCCAAAAATTCATGTCGATATTTCACCCAAATTTCTATTTAGAACCTTCAAACACCTTGCAGTGATGTCAGTGGAGTAGAAAAATCCGTCACTTTCCACCCTATTAATGTGTCTTTATTGCAAAATATAATAATGCTGGCTATATATTTTATAGATTTTCAAACCTTTCAAGCAGTCAGATATCTGATAGATATCCAAATTGCGGGTCCAGATTCTTTGTGGGCATCGACTGGGCTTCAATCGGTGCAAATATGAAAGCCCTACGACACCACAAATTTTCGCTCAAATTTCGAAAAAAAACCCTGGACTATAGTCCATGGAAAATTTTCGGGCGACCCAAAAATTCATGTCGATATTTCACCCAAATTTCTATTTAGAACCTTCAGACGCCTTGCAGTGATATCAGTGGAGTAGAGAAATCCGTCACTTTCCACCCTATTAATGTGTCTTTATTGCAAAATATAATAATGCTGGCTATATATTTTATAGATTTTCAAACCTTTCAAGCAGTCAGATATCTGATAGATATCCAAATTGCGGGTCCAGATTCTTTGTGGGCATCGACTGGGCTTCAATCGGTGCAAATATGAAAGCCCTACGACACCACAAATTTTCGCTCAAATTTCGAAAAAAAACCCTGGACTATAGTCCATGGAAAATTTTCGGGCGACCCAAAAATTCATGTCGATATTTCACCCAAATTTCTATTTAGAACCTTCAGACGCCTTGCAGTGATATCAGTGGAGTAGAGAAATCCGTCACTTTCCACCCTATTAATGTGTCTTTATTGCAAAATATAATGCTGGCTATACATTTTATAGATTTTCAAACCTTTCAAGCAGTCAGATATCTGATAGATATCCAAATTGCGGGTCCAGATTCTTTTTGTGGGCATCGACTGGGCTTCAATCGGTGCAAATATGAAAGCCCTACGACACCACAAATTTTCGCTCAAATTTCGAAAAAAAACCCTGGACTATAGTCCATGGAAAATTTTCGGGCGACCCAAAAATTCATGTCGATATTTCACCCAAATTTCTATTTAGAACCTTCAGACGCCTTGCAGTGATATCAGTGGAGTAGAGAAATCCGTCACTTTCCACCCTATTAATGTGTCTTTATTGCAAAATATAATGCTGGCTATACATTTTATAGATTTTCAAACCTTTCAAGCAGTCAGATATCTGATAGATATCCAAATTGCGGGTCCAGATTCTTTGTGGGCATCGACTGGGCTTCAATCGGTGCAAATATGAAAGCCCTACGACACCACAAATTTTCGCTCAAATTTCGAAAAAAAACCCTGGAAAATTTTCGGGCGACCCAAATATTCATGTCGATGTATCGCTTATATTTCAGTCTAGAACCTTCATGGGCCTCGCATTTAAGTCAGTGGACTAGAATAATCCGCTGCGTCCTGCTTAAATGTGTCTATTTTGGATAATATACGAATAGACCAAAAACCTTAAATATAATAGTACGCACGATAGGTATCCAAAAAAGGGGCACAAAATTCAACAAAATATCCTCATATGGATTCCTGTTATCCTATGGAGCTAACCTACCACGTAACTTAAATTCATCAACAAATTCCTAATTTTGCCGCTGTATTTAAATAATATTTAAAGAATGTACAGTATATAAACATTGACATACGATTTGAAGAAATTTTTCGGGCATTGTGTTTTGCACAATGATCTTCAAATACATTTGTAATAAAATGCATTCATCGCATGACTAGAATAAAATGACAAATAGCGAAATATGTCTAAGAAATCTTTTCAACAGATAAAAATTAAACTATATAACAATTAAACAAAAGGCAATTTGTGTTACAGTCAGGATAACAAGAGGTCTTTGAACAGCATAGTACTAAATAAGTGAATATAAATATACCACATAAAAACATAGATCAACTGCAAAACTTGATACGCATTTTCAATGAAAAGTATCTTGTGAGCTCAGGTGAGATAGGTCCATGTCAGAATTATTCAGATATGGATTGTCAACGCAACTGTGAACTTGTGACAGTAAGATCTCTCATTAGGTTTTTAAATTCTCAGTATGCTAGAAGTATTAATTTCAAACATACACATGATTGTACAATACAGAACACATAGTGTTGGAGTTGTGAAATTTGAGCTGGGGGGTGGTGGGTTGAGGACTGAAATTCAATGTATGACAGAACCTGCCTGTACCAGATATGTGATTTTTGGGAGGGTTGCAAAGTTAGCTGGGGGGAGGGGGGTTCAACCCCACCGGCAACTCCAACCCTGAATCTGAACACATTGATCAACTCGAACAGTGGCTGCAAAAATAACATCTGTTCTTACACAGGTTTAAAGCTGTAACCAAAAACTGGTCAGTAGTACCCAGTAGTTCAAAATACTGGACATGAACAGAAATGACCGGTCAATGTCCTAGTTTAGAAACTAAGATAAACCACAGTGAAGAGGTTTCATTTAGTAAAACAAAATAAAACATTTTCTAATTCTTGTAGTTCTCAGCAATGATTGTTTTGAATTGACAAGGGAACAGGAAAAAGACAAAGTGTTTCCACTGAAGAGTTTCAAATTAACATATATCTTCATGCCATCGCCTAGTCAGAGCATCAACCTTAGTCTAAACAAGATGGCTACTGATCATTTTGAAAGCTCAGCTGTCTTCTCATCGGAGTCAAAAGTTTTTCCACTCGCGACTGCTTGATAGAGGGGCTACCAACCACAGGTTCCACTGGACACGTTTTTCTTTTATCACCAGAACCGGGGGTAGCGCCGTTATTCTGTCGGGGACAAAATTTCTCCAAAGAAGAAGTCGCACCGGAATTCCCTGGTGGAACCTACATTAGAAAAAGATTCAGAAAACCAGAGTATTAATACTTTCTGCGTTGGAACAACATTGCCAAATTAGAGAGCCAGGTAAAGCCATAAGAGTCAGTTGAATGTTAGATAGAGGCAGTGCTTATTCTAGACCTTCTCTGGGGGAAAATCCCCCAAAGTTTGAAATTCCTCCCCCCAAATTTTGACATTTTGGTAAGTAGTATGACCTCCCCAATGTCTGTTTCCCCTGAAAATGTTAACCCCCCCCCCCCACTGTCTAGGTGGCTAGAATAAACACTGGATAGAGGAGGTTACAGGTTATAATAGGTTACAGGTTACAGCTTACAGGTTATAATAGAATTCTAGACACAGTGCTATCAAACTGTATTCACAATAAATACTGAGATGAACTAACTAAAACAAAAAACAACAAGCTATATGCTCACCAACGCTAACATAAATCATGCAAATAATAGCTATAAAAGTTCGACCTCTAAATGTAAATGCAATGGTAATCTTCACGTCTTAAAACCCCTTAACCGTGTATTTAACTGTAACTCAATGTAAAATGGACGGATATATCCGGGATACCCAGTTAAGGGGTTAAAGATACCTGCATACGAGCGCTCAGCATGCTTAGCAATCGCGTCTTGAGACTTGTATTCCTTGGTGTTGGCATTCGCCTGACAGCACGGGCTAAAGAATCGACCTCGGTCACAACATGAACTTGCTTCTTCCCTCTTGTAACTGCTGTGTAGACGTGTTGCCAGTTTTGATAACGCGTCTGCGAACCGACGACGTAGACGAGAACATCCGTTTCTGAACCCTGGAAATTTTAAAACAGAACACAATTACATAAAAGCAAAACACAACAGGGGCACGATTAATACCTTAGGAACTTAATGTATAAATATTGAAAGTAAAAACTGCAAATCGTATATATCATATAAAAAAATCATATTTTATTTTGTTACTCGTCAGAATAAAGAATACCATTTCTATTTGTCTGACTATAGAATACAGATCACATACCAGTACTGGGAAATCTTGAAATTGGGTCCATCCATATAGTACGTAACTACGTATGCACTAAGCGGTGGAGGAGGTTGGATTTTGAAGATGTTGCCTATGTACATACGGTGTGTACAACTGGGGAGTGGGTTGAAAATGCTTTTTTGCATATATACTATATGGGTGAGTCCTTTCTAAAATACCTTTAGCCAAAAAAATACAAAATTGACTCACAAAAATGACAAAATAACAGCTTCCCTTTCTAAGATTATGCCCTGAGGATATTTTCTACCAGTTGCTGCTCAAATTTCACTAACCGACCTGAACATGATGAATAATAATGAGCAGCATTCACATTTAGACCAACGTATTGCTATTAACCCCTTGACCGTGTATTTAACTGTAACTCAATGTAAAATGGACGGATATATCCGGGACCTCCAGTTAAGGGGTTAACATGGCTAAAATAACACTGAGCACCTACTTGAAATGTGTGTATAGTTCGCGCCCACGCGTGTTTTAGTTTGCAGCACGACAGTAAAACGTCCAAGGAAACGGTGATTTCTTTATAGGTGTTTGAAAGAGTAACGTGGCTAAATTTCCTTTTACCCGGCTCTTGAAACTCGACCATCTGAAAACGGTTGCAATTTTATTTTCAAAAATGTCTAATTCTACCAAACTGAATAAAATATGCAAAACTAGCAGTTTTTATCATCATACAAAATCTTGAAATCATAGATACCAAAGTACATCTGTTGAAGTATACCACACCAGAGGTTATTACTACAGTTTAAGCATTTGATTCCACACTCTTGATTACAAAAATGTGTCTAAATTGATTCAAAGCTTTTCAAAACTAAATCCTTGACATGTAATGAAACTTACAAACAAACCATATACAGTTTTCTCTAATCTGAAATGTTAAAACAAACAGTAATTTAGTAATTAGTAATTTAAAAATGTAAAAACAGAAAAAGAAAACACCGTACGTTTTTAATGAAGAAGATTTCTCCATTGCATAGTCGAGTCTCTGGGGCACTTTCTGCCGTGGACTGCGGCCTGTCTTCAGAATACTCCTTCACATTCGCATTCCGTGTGCAACAGACCTTGTCTCCAATTTGGAAATCATCCGTGAGTCTTCCTTTTGGACCCCTTTTCTTAATCGAGTGATTGTTATAATGCAAACAACAAAGTTCGTTGATTGCCTCACAGTCCCGTCTAAAATTTTTAAACCAAAGACAACATTCTATAAACAGAAATTCATGTAATAATTATCAGCACCCCATACAAAGCCACTCTAATTACCCTCTAAGTCCACTGCCAAGTTTTCAAAAGTTCACTCCAAATTTCAACTCTCTCTCTCTCTCTCTCTCTCTCTCTCTCTCTCTCTCTCTCTCTCTCTCTCTCTCTCTCTCTCTCTCAATCTAAGATGTTTAATATTCCAGTATTAATTTTAATAATTCATAGGAATTATTTATGCAAAATTGCAGCATTTGATAGAATTCAGAAGCATTTATTTTCATTACCTGGATATTTGCACTCAATTTCACTAAACAGTAACCAAACTACTAAGAGTTTTATTATATCTTCTACATTTTGCAAGTATGTCAACATATGGAAATTCCCACTATCTAAACTTACAAATCCAACATTATCATCAATAAAGTTAAGAATTCTGAGCCAACATCCACTCGGATCTACCCTGAGCATAGAAGCAAAGAAAATGAAGCAGAATTACTACTGACAGAATCAAGATTTTGAATGCATCCAAATCGAAGGGGGCATGACATAGAAATATGGCTAATGAACCAAATTTTATCTAAAGCCCCTATCTTCTAAAAATTGTTTAAGACAATGCTGCTAAACACTATGGGGCCATCCATGTAGTACGGTATGTACACACTGAGAAGAGGTAGGATTTAGGAGATTTTGCGTATGTACTATGTACGGTGGGCAAACAGGATGAGGTGGGGGGGGGGGTTGAAAATGCCTTTTTGCATACATACTATATGGATGAGTCCCATTAACTAAATTTTCCAAAGGGGCTGATCAAAATCAGTATGGACGTTTCTGTTACAGCCTAATTACTGTATTAACCTATGTTCAAAGCAGAGCAGAATCTCCCCCCCCCCCCAAAAAAAAAGAAAAAACCCTCAAATTCCCCCCAAATCCCAGCACTGACACAAATTTTTGCATTGAACTGTGTCTCCTCCCCTCCAGCCAAGTCAATTTGCCCCATCTCGAAGACCTGGGGTCTGGATAAAAAAAAACACTGCCTTAAACTAACCTCCTAAATGCAACAAACTGGGAATCTTCAGGGGAAGGCAAAACTCCGCTGTCGAGTAATGTCTTAATCACAGCATTGCCTTCTGTAATAGCAAACAACAATTAAATCATATCTACAAAACCAATAAGTATTCAGTCATAGAAACTACAATCATCAAATTAAATACCTACTATATAAAATGCTTGCAAGAAAGTTAAGGTAACTGCCGCATAAAATGACACACATGTCATTTGGATTGGAAGAGACTTCTTAACAGACTGGAATATAGTCATTCATGTTGGGAAGGATCTTAGATTGGCAAAGGGTGACTTAGCACACAAATATATCTTCCTATTATACTGTGCATTGAAATGATTTCAGTTTAGCAGTGTGAAAGTCCTCACACAATATTTTAAAAAAACTGTAATTCATGTGAATTGATTAACCTCTCAGCAGCAGCCACCAGGCAAACCACCCTACTGGTGATCAGTTCATTAACCCCTTAACCGTGTATTTAACTGTAACTCAATGTAGTATGGACGGATATATCCGGGATCCCCAGTTAAGGGGTTAAGCAATTTGCTTCACTAACAGAGAGAAATGGTGATATTTTAAAAATAAACTCAATTACAAACACCTGACTCACTGACAAAAAACAGAATTTGAAATTTCTACATTAAAATTGGTAATTCATTCAAAATGATCAGGGTTTGTATTTGCAACTCAAAAGTAAATAAAGCTTTCTCCTATAATCTAATTCAGCCATTCAAACCATTCTCTCCGTTTTTGCTAAGACTCTCCAAGTAGAAGTTCTTTGCCGGATCAAAGCACGGTAACTTCTGATGCAAAATTTGATCTGCGTTCCGTACAATGAACTCCGTCTCGGATCGATGGTTGGAACGCAAGGCGACACTGTAGCCTGCCCCATCCAAACTCTCGTAAATATCGCCAAGAAATCGTCCTAGAAATTAACCACAATGTAAACCTCAGAGTAAAACCTGTTAAAAAATTCACCGCTTTTAGGTTCACAATGCCCAAATATGTATAATTCAAAGTTAATGAATTACATCTGGCCCGGTAAAGACTTCAGTACAGCTTTAAACGCAACGAAATTATTTGCGAAAAGTGCATTTTAAGCGTGGCTTTTTCAAAAACAAGGAATTTTGTTTTTAAAAAAAACTGTCTATTTTGTGACCAATCATGATCATTGATCATGTGATAATATTGCAGTATTCTGGGGAGGAGTAAAGCGGCAAGACACCAAAAATTTCAAGAAGAAATAGATGGGGGAAAGTCACCATGCTAAATATATCTCTTGAAGAATTGTAACAATTTCTTAGAAGTAATCGCAAATTGAGTAAAATATGTAATGAATTTCTAAATTTCGGCTAGTCGTTTGATTGGAATCACCAGATCACAAATGCTAACCGGGCTCGATGGAAGGCAGTTGGTTGACATCTCCGAGTAGAATCACTTTACTCAGCCGCGCGGCGGTCGAAAGCGCTCGGAGAAGCTGTTGGAAAATGGTCACCGAGACAAGACTACTCTCATCAACGACCAGAACGCGAACGTCGGAAAATACCCATCGCTGACCGTCGGCATTCCGTTTCCACGTGAAGTAACTGTAGACGACCTGGTGAAGAGTATAGCCCTTCACGCCCCCCGATCTCAGGCCGAGCAGATTGGCAGCCTTGCCGGTAGGCGCGGTCAACAGGATCAAGCCTGTGCTGTTCCAACCCTGCCGTGTTTTACCAGACGGTGAAATTTGCGGTTGCGTGCATTTCTCAGCGCTGGGTGAATGATCGAGATCTTGATCTCCAAGTAGATGACAATCCTGACTTTGCAAGTACTGAATTAATTCTCGATCGTCCGAATTATTAAAGTCCTGAATGGCTGCAGAAAGAGAAAGACCTGTCTCTAGACCGCTAGATTCACGACTATTCTCGCTAGCCAAACAATTCACCAATTCCTCACCAGAGGGCCCTTGAATATCCTGCATGGCTGCAGACTGGCTTAATTTCTGCCTTCCAAATTCTTGGCCACCCTCACTAGCCACACAAATTTCGATTTCGTGATCTTGTTTATGAAAATCCAGATTAACCGCAGACCGATTTAATTCCTGATTCCCGAATTCATGGAATTCATGACTAGTCATGAACTGGATCAATTCTTGATCTGCAACCTCATACGAGTCACGGCTAGATTTAGAAAGACTCGAATCACGACTTTCAAATCTGCGGCCATTCTTATCGACGATACACTTAACAACATCCTCCTGGCTTGCTAGCTCGTGAGAGACTTGAGTCACCTCGGACTGACTCAATTCCTGACTCCCAAACACATGGCATTTCTGATCTGTGATACACTGGACCAAATCCTCATCTTCCAGTTCACAAATGGCTTGAGTGGCTGCCGTCTGACTTATTTCCTGACTTCCAAACTCATGACATCTCTGACTACTCATATACTCGACCAATTCCTGATCATCTATCTCATGAAATTCTGCAGTTGTTACGGACTGGTCAATTGTGTTCTGCTCCAGCAACTGAATATCTTGAATTGAGAGAGATTCGGACAATTCAAAATCTGTGTCGGCAAGCAACCTGTTAAAAATCAACAGAAAGTACATCGCAAATGAACAAGAAAAAGTTCTGCCTCATAAGAGTACTGATGACATAATTATATTGAACTGCCATGGGTGAGCTCAGAGTAAAATCAAGAATGGATGCAAGCATTTCTGAACAAACAACATGATGGCTAAACTATTACATATATCCTGTTATCATGTAGCATCACACCAGTGGTGTATCCAGAATTCCAGAAAAGGGTGGGGGTCACACAAAAAATTTTTGGGCCAAAGGGAGTCTTGACAACCAAAAAAATGTCGTCTAAAACACTTCGTTTTTGCACGATCTCATATTACCTCTGCTCCCCCCTAACTACCCGTCCCGATCTGAACAGGGGGAGGTGGGCCCACGTGGCTACACCAACGCATAACACACAAGGTGACAATAAGACAAAAAATTATGCAGGTACGAATGGTCCCGGTGATGACATAACTAAATAACCATTACAAACTATACGTAAGGGTTCATCCATATAGTACGTACGCAAAGAAGACATACTTTCAACCCCCTCCCCAGTTTGCAAACCGTACATACACAAAATCTCATAAACCCAACCCCCTCCCCTCAGCACATACATACCATATGGATGGACAATAGGAAAACTCCACCACTGATATTGATAAACTTGAAAAAGAAAAAGTTGAAAACAACAAATTATTATGTTATTAACCCCTTAACTGGGGACCCCGGATATATCCGTCCATTTTACATTGAGTTACAGTTAAATACCCAGTTAAGAGGTTAATGTAAAGTCCGTTGGCTGTTTTGAGAAGCTCCTAAAGACACACTTATTTAACATATCTTATAAGTGACTCTTTGTAAAGCGCTCTTGACTTTAGCTCCAGTTACTGCGCTATATAAATTGTCGCAGATAATAATAATAATAATAATAATAATAATAATAATAATAATAATAATAATAATAATAACAATAACAACAATAACAAACAAAAACTGCCGTACGATGCAAAAGCCAAACAGAATCGTGCTCACTGAAGCTCTTGAGTCCAGAGCTTTTCCACGTGATCAAACACGCGCGATACCACTTCCGTCTTTCCGCAGCCTCCCTTTCCAGATAGCACCACAACCGGTTTGCTTGCGATCAGTTGTGCGGCTTTCAGCTGATCCTCGTCGGCGCGTATTTGGTCAAAATCGTGACTAAGAAACAAAAAATGCCATCACGTTTTATTTAATTCAGTCACAATAAATGTACTAATGAATAAATTCAGACAAGTAGATCTTAATAGTGTCTTGAAAATGAATTCAACTGGCAAATATTCAAATATATATTTTACAAATACCAGTTTCCATATTTCCACTGATAATAGCACTGATAATAAGCGATAATAATACTGATAATATATACCAAAATTATAGCAAATTAGGTTTTTATTTTTTAGATGAGTTATACAACAGTTCTCAAACAAATGCAAATGAAGTCTGTGTCAAAGCAGTCAAAAACACTGGAAGACAATAAATATTTACAGATATAAAATCTCTCCTGCAAATAATGAAAAAAAACAAATCAACAAAAGCACAATAATGAGAGAATAAATTTTAAGAAGTAAGGGGAAATTTTTACAATACTATTCCACATGATAAGAGTAATGTAAATACAAAACCGATCTACCTTTCAAAATCGATGGTCAACTCCAGTTGAGAAGAAGCACTGGAAAACATAAGCCTTCCCAGAAATTCTGCAATTTCTTTCTCAGCAAACCAGTAACGATAAAGAAAGATGTTTTTATCTGTTACTGTCAGTTCCTGCATAATGATACCTTCAAATTCAAGAAAGTCAAGCCCTCTGTTCCAGTCCAGAACTTGGTATTTGGGAGGTGATTCTTTACCGTACCTTCTCTTTTGCATCTTGTGCTGTTTCAAATTCTTAAACGGTACAAAAGTGTGACCATCTCGCCTACAACTGTCTTTCAGGAGTTCATAGATGTACAAACTGTCTCTGTGTACGTTGGACAACCGGTCGTAGACGTGGGTACAGTGGTAGAAATCCCAGAAACTAGCTTCACAGCAGTGTATCCGAAATTTTCTCGTCAACAATCTATGGAATAAAACACCAGTAAGATAAAGACACAGAGATAATTTACAATACAGTGAAACCCGCTTAATTGCATAGGTGCCGTGCAAGCGTTGCTTATGCGATTAACTGGGCTATGTGAATAGCTGGGACGTCTGATAATCAATTGTACGCACAAAACACTGGTTTGGGTTTTTATGTAGTTATGCGATTATGCGGGTTATGCAATTAAGCGGTATGCGATTAAGTGGGGTCCACCATACTAGAAAACCCGTTTAAACTGTAAGTCCTAAGAAATTCACTCAGAAGAAACCAGAAACTTTGTGATGTCAAGAAACTAAAATTTTTGAACCGGCAATCAAACATCACGAGACACGTGGTGAGTTCCGGATTTGGAGCAATTTGCCAAATATCCCCAAAAAGTCCAAGTCCACAACAAATGTACCCAATCATTTTATCTCACTTGAGATCTGTGCAAGGATCCTATATGTGCTATCCCAAGCATAAACCAAGACATAAAATAATAAATAAGCAACGCTTGGGGCAAAAGAAAAGCAAAAGCTGGGAAATAAACTTCTGATCAACACAATTACACAGTCATGTGTTAACATTAAGGAACTTGCACTAACATTTTTAAAAAACTGAACTGTTTTGGGATTATCAGTTCAGATAAAGAAGTTATGAGATTCAATAGCCCTGTTTACATAAGTCTCAAAGTCATATGCTTAAAAAGGACTAAATATCGTACACAAGCACATAAACTAAATCCAAAGCATGAGCCTGCTCCTCAAATTGGCGAAAATTAAAGCCATATATACATATATAGCGTTTCATGCATAGAAGTTAAACGAAAACATGGGCAGGTGTTTTAACCCCTCGTTGGTTGAGGATGGCCATTTCTAGTGGCTGAAAAGGTTGGATTTTGGCTATGCAGCACCCAAGGGTCAAAATTTGTCCCTCTAATTTCGGGGAATCAAACACCGTCTCCGTGGTTCTGAACATATTTCCTTACCGACTAAATCCAAACATCCACGGCTGATGTTCCAGAATGTTCTCGATTTCAAACAGAACATCATCGTTAAGACTCATAATCTGCCTAAACTGCCTTGGCAACAACTGAGGTAGAGTTTCAGTCAGCGCAGGAAACCGCAAGCTCTTCATAACATCCACACCAGACCCTAAATGAAAAACAATTACAATATTTGCATGTACAACATGTCTTATAAGCCAGGGTTTCACAAACTTTATGGAACTGTGACCAATTTCAGTTGCTTTGTAACATGTCGTGACCCTGCAAACTTATTGTCAACTAAAATTGCATGAAACACAGATAATTGAAGTCATGTATGGAGGACTGTAGTCTGACATTATAAGTTGAAGCAGTATTTGTTTCTAAGAAATTTCAAATATTCACAAGGAAATTATAATTAAGACTAGTCGTACTGTATTCACCTGAATGAATTCGCAGATGGATGTTCTTAGACACTTCCTTGTTATTTTCAGCAAATGCCATCAACAGTTGAAGTAAATTATCAAAAGTTAATTCTTTACCACATTGTCTGCAAAATAGTAAGTAAGCAAAACTATAAAAAAGCAAAAAAAAACAGTTAATGAAAATCATAATCACTTTAGGGGACCGTTTAAAATAATGTTACATTATTGAGGTGACCAATGTTCCCTCTAAGGTGGGCGCGTGGGCGCCCGCCCAAAAACGGGAGACGTGCGCCCAAAAATAATTTTCTATTGCCCAAAAAATTTGCAGGGAAAAGGCAGGCCAAAGCAGATGTTAATTCATCAATAGATGAATCCCTAACCATTGATCCCTGACCATTGACCTTACACTGTTGATCCTTGACCCTGCTTGTGGCCTTAATTTCAGTCCAAAATGCATTCCACAATTAAAGACAAATCACAATAAGTGAGCCAATATTACACATTAAATCATCTAAATGGCAGAATTTCAAAATAACTTACGTAACGTAATCCCGAAACACCATTCTATCATTTTCCTCAACGTTACAGTCTTTTAAGAAAAGCATTACAACTCCTTCTTCGGCCACCTTTTTGTCCCTTCGAATCTTATACGACGGATATCCAACCAAGTGATTGCCTTGAACATACATACTGACATTCCACCAAGGATTAACCATTGGAAATAATCCTTGTATCTTGTGGACCTTATCACTGCCATACTCCATGAATTTTTCTGAAAAATCAAGGTAATCACATGATAATTAATTCCCATCTCCTCAATCACAGCAGTATTGTCAAATTTGTAAGTTGAAAGCTCTGATTTAGGTGCAACAACTGGTGAAAATGAAAGATTGGACCATTGACATTACTGTATGCTATGATTATCGTAACTCTCTTTTCTGGCATTTTGAACACAAATCTACAGAGGCTGCAATGAATTCAGAATTCACTAGTTTTAGTTACAGAGTCAAATATGAGCACATCACTCCTGTTGTTAAAACCTTTTACTGGTTCTCTGTTCAACAGAAGATTGATTCCAAGATTGGTCTATTGATTCACAAAATCGTGCAGCAAAATTACCACCCTACCTTCATTCTATACGCTAAATTCAGGACTGCATATATCATAGAAGATGCTGACACTCCAAAAGCACTACACCAGGGCTAACTTATTTCGAAGTCCAGGGCTACGCTTGGCAAGCGAGCCTTTTCATTGGCAAGATCCAAGCTCTGGGCTATACTTACTGTGAATATGGACAGTCAATCTGGTAGATGACCCAAATGGCCATCGACTGTGCATAGTGCATCAGATGATAGCGCTATATAAGTACTGTAGCTGATGTGATCCGAATACCTTCGCAACGTCTTAAACCTCTGGATTTTAGGATCGATGTCTCGGATTCAAAAACCAACTCGTCGCCAAAATCAATGTCATCAAAGTCATCGTCGCCGTCGTCGATGACTTCGTCGTCATCGTCGTCATGACAAGAATCCTTTGCGAGAAAATATCCAGAAATCCAGATCTTCCCTCCCTCGTGGTTACGAGACATTTGGCGAACAATACAAAAGTGCCAAACTGCAATCGATGTGTTCGCTTTCTATCTTTTTTTCAATTTAAGTCGATAAAATTCCAGTTGTGTTCATTTTTAATGTAAAATAATAAAAAATTACACCAACAACTGATTAAATTCAGCGCTAAAGCCACAACCACTGGAATTTCCACACAGTCCACACGATTGTTTAGCGCCTACATTTAGAATTGGCAAAAAATCAATTCATATAGCGCTTATCTTACGCTATCAGTGTCCAATCCGCGTCAGTCGACCGATGGACTCGCGACATACGAATACAGTACTCCCAATGTAACCATCGCCAGACTACCAGAGTCGAACCTTGGGTTGACTATGTACAACACTAATCCTATTACGCAAATCGCGGCAAATGAAGCATAGGTTTATCTGTATTCGATTGGTGTCTAGCAGACTAGCTCTATAAATTTGAGTATAGGCCCAACTTGGAAATAAAATGGTGCAGTGACATCACAGAAGGCACTCAGGCTGTATCTCAGCAAAAACTACCTTCCTCGTTGTTTTCACTTCTAATCCACACAAGGCATTCCCTTCTTCACAATAGTATTACAATAAATATTCTACTCCTCTTCAAGTACCTTGATGCACCTTTCAACAGTTAACTGACTTCTAATAATAGGAAACATAATTACATGATCATCTCTCCTATCATCAAATCCCAAGATCTCCATAACTGCATTGTGCTTTGTGGACAAAAGTGGCATGGTGTTACCCACTAATAAAAGCACATTCTCTATCAAATCTTTGTCACAGGTCCTTATTTAAAAATTTCAAACAACCATGTTTCACACCTTAAAACCATGCTCTTCTCCTATAGAACCATTCAGAATATAGAAAACCAAAATAGATAGATGGTAAATAAATTCCTCATTGTATTGTGTAAAGAAACAACTACAGATTGTTCAGACACTGTATATTCTTTGAAGATAGAAACATAGAAACAAGACGTCATAGACATAGATTCGCGACAAAGTACAAAAGCATCGGCATAATTTTTCAAATCGATCCTGAACTACATGTAATATGTCAGAGAAACATCTAGAGAACCCATTGACTCAGAACTATGCTTAACAATGCATACCAGGAAGTAACTGGTTATGTAGAACACTCGAGTACTAACACACTTTCACTTGACTTGTCTATGAATCTGCCCAGCTAAGGTCAACAGTTAAGAACGGTGATGAAAATTTGAAATATATTACTTATGCTACACTATGTTATACTCAGTGACGTAGCCACGGGGGGGGTTGGAGGTTAAAAACCCCTTGGGCGGCGAAAAATTTTTTAATGCATTCCCATGCAATTTTTATATTTCGAGGCGATTTTTGGGATGAAATCCCCCTTGGCAGTTATCGATAAAAATTTTGTTCCACCCCCCTTCCGGAAATCCTGGCTACGCCACTGGTTACACTAAGTACAATAAGAATAGGCAAGTACAGATAAATGGTCCATCGATATAGTACGCACGCACTGCGGGGGTGGTTGGATTTAGGGGATTTTGCGTATGGAGAGGGGCTTAGACTGAATGTGCATGTATACACGAATTTATAAATAGCATACGTAACAATTTTTTTTAAACTACTCAGGTAGAATACTGGTTATTCACAAACATTAGATTTGAACACAATTACTTTCTCACTGGCAAACAAAGGGTTGCAAAAATTGTTTAGTTATTAAACACAAAACTATAATTTAACAGTAAAACAAATGTTTTGTGACTATGGCTAAAAATTTTTTTTCAACCAGGATGGGAGTAGAACAGCTAATTTATACGTACGCATAGGGCGGGGGTCCAAAAATGTATGGGGTGCAACAGGGGAGGGGTATGAAAATATGCCTTTTTGCATACATACTATATGGACGGGTCCCAAGCCACTATCTCAATTAGACTACATTCAGTAGTGAAAGCTGCAAGCGGCACCAAGCAAACTTTGCGTTAAGCAAACTTTAAATACAAATATGGCACAAAAGAATTTTTGAAAAACACATGGTCACTAATATTCAGTGCAGTGTTCCATTCACAAAAGGAAGCTACTAATAAAGCAAGTTTAAAAAAGCTACACTGTAAATTAAGAAATTCTACTTCAATAAAAAAATGGCAATTTAAAGTTGACAATCACCAATGATTCACAGTCACATCGAAGTAAAAACTGTCGACATAAGTTTAAAAAACATAAATTTAGAGAGGTATCATTTTTTTGTGGTGATCTTTATTCAGCGGTGTTACAAAACATTTCATGGAAAATGACAAATCAAACAGCAAAGCAACTACTCCTGTTAACCTTGAATAGTTTTGAAATTTTGAAAATTCTATATCGCCCATCATCTTATGAATCGAGTAAAAGTCAAATATTGTTGGCCATCAAATTGTATGCTGATGATTCAATAGAAATCAAGGAACAACCATGTTTGAGATAAAAAATCTCAACCATTTTTCACATACACCTGGAAACATATCTCGATTTTAGCCATGAAACTGATCAAATAAGCAAAGAAAGAAATGTCAGTGTAAAGTAAATGCAATACACTATTTTGTAGTGAAAAATCAATGCACAAACTGAACTGCAACACACTGTGTGTTTGAACCTTTAAGAAAAGAGGACAATGCTGCATTTCAGAACGTATAAAATATGATTCCAAAATAGAATTGTATATTTGTCTAAAACATGATGTTCCATATAAACAAAGAACACATCATAGCAATGCATTAACAGAAAGAGTGAATAAATTTCCATCCTTAAAATAAGAGACCGTCTACATATAATTGAAAACACAATTCTGCATAAAAAAAAAACTAAAGTCCAAATCATGATTAAAATACATTAAACAGCCGAGCGGCAGGAATTCAACATACACAGAATGCATACAATGTAACATACCGTACACAACACACATTTAACCATCCCATTCAAATGGAATACCGGTTTACATGTACATGGCTTTGGAATGCAACTTATGGAGAGACAAGCATACAAGTGATAAGACAACAAGCAAACCGCTTTCGGTGTTGGAGTCTTAAGACATCACAACT
Source organism: Metaphire vulgaris (assembly GCA_018105865.1). NCBI lineage: Eukaryota > Metazoa > Annelida > Clitellata > Crassiclitellata > Megascolecidae > Metaphire > Metaphire vulgaris. The sequence continues at coordinate 11,029,769 of CM030862.1, read as the reverse complement.
AGTAGTAAGTCATTTCTTTATCAGAAGATGAAGGGAGCAAGTCATACAAGTGATAATGTAACTTAAGGTATACAAAAACACAATATTAAAAAAAAATTATTGTATTTATCTGACGAGAAAACAGCAGACAAAACATCGATATCGGTTGTTTTATGGAACTATCAGAAACACAGATTCCCATGTTCGATCCTCTTTGCGTATGTGCATGAGAACAGAATATGAGTGCTAAGCCTTCACAAGTCACGACCAATTTTGAAATACTGAAAAACAACATAACAACAACAACAGAAGTTATACTAACAGACCAAAACTTCTTAAATTTCTCACAGAAAATACTCAGTAAAAATAATTCTTATAGAAAGCCGCCATCCGACAAAGCAGTGAATTTAAATTGAGGGTGCTACAGATACTATTTCAATTCGTTCATTTTCATCTCTTAGGTAGTCACTTGAATTCCACTTCATCATCATCCTCATCCATCCTCGTCCTCATCCTACTCATCATCATCATCATCATCATCATCATCATCATCATAGTTTCTTTCTGCCAACTCATTAGCGGCAATAGCTAGACACAAAACTTTTCCATTTATCTTTTTCCGTTGTTAATCTCATTCCATCTATTATTGTCATTTGATATCTTTCAAAGTCTTCTTTGATGTTATCTATCCACTTTTTCCTGGGTCTTCCTCTTCCTCGTTTGCCTTCTCTGTATGTGTTCCACTTAGCGATGATAAATTATTGTACTGCATAACGGCTACCAAATAAAAATCTAGCTACTCATTCACCGGTTTCTAAAATCCGCTGCCAGATAAATAGTCCCGTATTGCTTCCACTTGTTTTCGACAGTTTCCAGGCTGCTGGCCATCTTTGTATGTCCCAATAATTAGACCTGAAAACAATAGAAAAACCGGTGAAATAAATATTATTGCTAATTGAAACAGTGCAACAACAAAGTAGCACAAAGTACTTGTTACCAAACACCTATATAATGGCAATATGTTGCAAAAAACAGTAATTTTACAAATCAAGTGACATTCCCTTATTTATTGGTAAAACACGATTGGTCAAGGCACAGGAAAGATGTCTTACATGCATAAAATTATTAATACATAAGCAACTTTGCCCTAAACTATCATTAGGATAAAAATACTAATCCAATCTGAGGCTGTCCATTAATTCTGTCAACAATTTTGGGCAATTTTTGACCCTTCCCCCTTGTCAACAACTGTCAACTTTCAGTTACCCCCATATAATTACGTCAAAAACTTTTGACCCCCAAGATCAATGACAGGTCCCAGTAACAAGGTTATTATTTTTTGTGGTGATGACCATTTTTCCCTGTTTTCCTCATCGAGCGTCAAAATGTGGTGGTGATGACTTTTTGCCATGTTTTTTTCCATTGTAATAAGTAGTATTCCATGACATTTCCTATTTTTTATTATTTGTAAAAAGTGAAATTGTTGACATCAACTTCTCTTGACCCCCTCCCCTGTCAACAACTGTCAAACTTTTTCAAACCCCTCCCCCCTAAATTGTTGATGTAATTAATGGGCAGCCCCTATGATCATAGGCATCAGTTTTAAGTACATGCAGAAAAACAATAAATTAATTCACATCTGTACAGTGTACACAAACTGATAACACGAAGAAAGCAAATGCTAAAAATTTCATTTGCAGTTGAACTTGATATAGTGACATACACACACACATGGCAAGATTATAAATTATAAATATGAGTACCGGGATATAATCTGGGGATACGAGGACAAAATGGAACTACAGAAGGCGACGACAAGGCAAATACAAAAGATGGAGGACAAATTTTACGCGACAGCGTGTAGAATGTGACATCACAGAGGTCAGACTGTGAAAAGCTCAAGTATATACTGCACACCATGCATGCACACACACTATGTACAACAATATCACATGCTAGCAAAATCAGGAAGTTAAGACCCTTAAGAGTTGGCACAACAAGCTGAAAGTCAAGAGTGCTTAAGTAAGTAAGTAAGTAAAATCTTGTGGATTTATATAGCACCTTGGAGAGCAGCACAACAGTAGCTGCTTATTCTTAGGCGCTCAGCCTCTCTTCAAATAGACATAGGAAAGGTATGAGATCAGCCAGGCAACAGTCAACTTCCGAAGAGCATAAATACCATAGATATAGCGGCAACACATTAAAAACATAGAAAATAAAACAACTCGAGAACAAACTCCAGGCTCTAAATCAGTTTTCCTTACAAATGGAATGCACAACAAACTAACATTTAGTAGCTTTGGCAACTGAGACTCCAGCATTTCCTTTCTTTCCTTGAATGGCGGCATCTTCAGCGGAAAGACAGAAGTACTTGGTTCCTCCCAAAGTTATCCCACTGGCTCTGATTGGGTCAGGATTGCGAAATCCTGCAGCGAGCGACTTTACCTCTGCAGGATTTAGCTACAACAGTCAACAGTTATACATTGTTAACCCCTTAACTGGGGATCCCGGATATATATATATATATCCGTCCATTTTACATTGAGTTACAGTTAAACACACGGTTAAGGGGTTAAATAACATAAAAAAGACAATCGTGGTAATTTTCATAGTCACAATTGCCATCGTTTTAAAAGATGATGAGCGTGGGCCTATAAGGCCCCTATAGTTAGAATGGGTGGAAATGCAGTGTTTTATCCAGGTCTATCGCGGAGAGATCCCACCCCCAAAAAATCCCCCCACAAAAAATCCCAGCACTGACACAATCTTTTGAGCTGAACTGTGACTCTTCCCCTCCAGCCGTCACCCCCCCCCCAAAGGTCTGAAGTGTGGATAAAACACTGTGGAAATATCTTCATAGTTGAAGTCAAGTCTTTATTTCCTCTTACGTTATTGCTCGAGGCTGCAAATATGTTTTTAGTTTAGCTTTGAAGTACCGGCAGTCTTTCCCTCAGCCAGCAAAAAGTCAATATTTTTAAAACAAAGAATATCCCCCAAGAGATATAAAAAAAGCAAGCACACTATAACGAAGATAATGAATGGATTGCCAGTCTCCTTTGTTTATCAATGTTCAAGGCCACGGCTCTGATTCAAATAACTGCGCTCTAACTTCAGGCTGCATTCCGAGGAGAATTACTCACGGCCAGGCACAAAAGAAATTTTCCACAGAAAACGTCGTTATTCTGTGCAAGCAGCAATTTTATATTTAAGCTGCTGAGTAACTAGTGTATTTGTTACAGGCAATGTTCCTTGCACATCTGATCAATTTCAAAACCCAATAGCCGGTCACGTGGGTGCACAAGGCAGATTTACATGTCACTCGGGCAGGTTTACATGTCACTCGTAATTCATTGCGATCAGAACAGATGACCTATCAATCAGGATGCAACATCCAAATTTTAACCCCTTAACCGGGCGCGACGGCTCAGAGCCGTCCAGTTTACATTGAGTTACAGATTTATTCCCCAGTTAAGGGGTTAAAATAGAACTGCAAAACAAAGAACACTGTTTTCAAACTTAGGATAGTAATGGATTTAATACCATATTAATCCTGAATCAGTGTCCAAACACTGTTGGTACCAAATCAACTTCACAAGTAAAAACACTCTTAAACAGTGCCTAAGTGTATAGCATTCTTTCTCGATATGGCGTCTATGCCTTCACAGTGATTGGTCAATCCGCAGCGTTCGAGTATCCTGAGAACTTCAATGTCTCATATTTATAAAATTTTGACGTACCAAAATTCAACATTCAAATTTAGTATAAATTTGTTTGCCCCTAATTTAATTCTGCAGTGATCTGGCATTACACATCTAGTCCATACGTCTGGATTTAGGCAGTCAAATCACTTAATGATTTTACTCATAATGCCCCTCTAACAGGCACAGAATTTATTATCTCCAGTCAGTGGGAATTCACATCTGCTGTCAACTCAAAGAATATCACAATTTCAAAGCAGCCTTATCTGCCTTATTAACCATTTTTACTGCACAACAAAATTTTATGACAGATATTCAGTGTCCTGTTCAACAACAGCAAAAGAAAACCGAATATATGAGTCATTTCAAGAAAATGCTCCTAATAATTTTTGAATATGAGGAAACAAAGATGACACACAAAGAGAAAGTGAAATACAGGTAACCATTAGGTCTAATATTTGAACACTGAGTGGGCAACACTTTCATAATGTCTTCCAGACCATTAATATTCGTGATGAAGTGAAAAAGCCTTGTCACTTCAACTACCTGATAGCAATATTAATACAAACAGGGACACAAACAACTAGATTCTGATAACATTGTGTGTTAAACAAAAGTATTTGTACAAGCTCAATATTGTTCAGTTGTTCACTGATATAGCCTGTAAGCCATTCAAATTCAAACAATAACTCTTGCAGCTGTAGTAATTAGGGCATAAGAAGCATGAAAATGACAGCTACATTGCAGTATACCTTAAACTGTACTCAAAATGCAAATCTTGCGCTTACTCGACAGAACAAAGACTGTCTGCGCATTGGTCACTTACTCATAATTCTATGACTAAGCAGACAAAATGACTTTGAAGTCAAGATGATTTTTCACAAAAATATTTGGTAAAATTGAAGAGATGGTTGACCTCAGAGCAAATTCAAATGTTGCCAATAATATAGCAGTGTGATTTTTAATATATTTTACACATATTATTGTCAAACTGTGCAACCAGCCTTTTCTAGTGTCATTTTGACCCATATATAAAACTGATCCCTGTGCATAAAAATCCTTGTGGAAATCGTGGGATGACGGTTCAAATGCTAGACATGCGTTAATATATTTCTCATTTAATGTCTAATGGATGATAACGTGACCAAGGGGCGATGACGATGATGAAACCTCCTCCCTGTAATCAAACTCCGGACCCGGAACCTCAGCAAATTCGTTTAAAATACAGAACTTTTCAACGTTATTTTTAGTTTTAAGCCTATTCTACGTCTAGAGAAGGGGCTGAATGCCGTAATAGAGCGATCAGAGGGTCGAGAAATGACGGACAAGAATGTCCGGGTGAATGCCAATAAGTCTTTTTCCCCATGTCCGGCCAGCCCCGGTCACTTACGTTAAAGCCGGCGGTCTGACTCCAAACGCTGCCGTCGTCCAACCCGCAGACGGCCGCCTTGTCGACGGCCCCGCTGGCCACCAGGTTGTCGCAGTAGCTCGACCAGGACATCGTCGGGAAACTGGGAAAATTCGACGGTGACGAGACGAGACGCTAGACCGTGCACAAGCCCTGAACACAGAGACTAAAATCGACACTGCCAGAGACGGCGCCCGGATCTTTCCCGAACAGGAAGCTAACACTGAAGACGGAAATCTCTTGCGGGGCCGGGGTGGGCCGCGGGCCGCAGGCTAAAAATCGCCAAAGAGGGCAGGATTTTGCGCATTGCTCCGCCTTTTCATAATAGATAACCAATCACAGTCCATCAGTTCTGCCTTCCTCATTAACATATCGACCAGAGAACTTACATGACTGAGCTAATTGGTTCACAGCCAAAGTAAGTAAGTAAAATCTCGTGGATTTCTATAGCGCCTTACGAGGCACAAAAGTAGCTGCTTATTCTTAGGCGCTCAGCCTTTCTTAAAATAGCTATGGGGAAGGTATATGATCAGCCAGGAACTGAGAACTGGGGGGGGGGTTAAAGTAGCATGATCGAAGAAAATACGTGTATGTGCAACGGAGTCCTACGAATTTTTTGCCCGTCGGAAACTCGACAGGACCTAGCAGCTGGCTACGGCCGAATTAACCTGCCCACGCTCTGTCTGTCTGTTTATTGCCGTTATTTTTTCACTTCCCAGGGCGCTGAAACCGGGGCGGGACATAGAGGAAGACGGATGGGTCGATCCGCCCCGGGGACGGCACAAGAAGGGGCGACAATTATTTTCCGGCCTACAAGTGAGCTATAGGCCTATACTAGTTAGGAAGGCCCCAAGCGTTGCAAGTGGTCTTGTGTTAATCTGCTCTGTTCAATTACAGTATTGGCGGTTTAGGTTAGATCAAACTTATACAGTAACAAGAACTTTCAAGATTGCAGTCCTGTAGCTATTGCAGACTGCCTTTCAATTCAAATTGAATCAAACAATCATTCAAAGATCTGTCACACAGTTTCATTCATCCAGAGGTGACTCCACAGGATGGTCGGGGGAGAGGCGTGGCCACAATTGAATGCCTACCCCACCCTATTGATTGATTTGTCCTCATTACATTACATTACATTATTGTTAATGCACTCATTCTAAGCAACTTGACTAATCCAGGTTTACCAAAGATAGTTGACCCCAGCTATAGGGCGTATTCCTGCCATCAGCATTGGGGGAGGAATAATTTTAGTAAAGTATACCCACCCATAAATATGCTTAAACTCTACAGTGATGACCTTATTTGCTTGTCAGACTTTTTAGAACATCAAAGAACCACAAAACATTAGGCTGGGATAAATGATACTATAATAAATTATACCCCTTCACTAATTATTGGGTGTGACCGTCCCCCGCAGTCACCCCCTACCCCGTGATCTACGCCCCTGTTTCACCCCATGCAGTGTTTAATCTGGACTCCTGGACTCTGGGGGGAAACTGAAAAATCGGAGGGGGGAGAACTGAAAAATCCGGGGGTGAATTTAGCTAGGGGCTGCTGTTAGTTGTTGTAGTATGCCAAAATTTCCGGGGGGGAAATTTGAAATTTCCGGGAAAGGGAGAAAGGCCAATTTTCCCCCTGGAAACGGGCTAGATTAAACCCTGACACCATGCTTATAAGTTTCCACTGCAACAGACCCCCGCCACCCCCACTTGCCAAATTCCGGAGCCGCCACTGCATTCGTCTAATCAACTCGAAGCACTTAACCGTCCTCATACGTCAGTTTCAGAAAAACAAATAGTTTGAAACGACGTCCTGTCCGGCTGGCACGGGCACGTCGTCGCGTCCCTCTGCGGTGCACCGGTCTGCCCGGTCACGTCGTAAAGGTCATTTAGATGGTGAACGCTGGTGGCGGCGTTGGTAAAGCACTGGTGGCTTCCTTCCGAAGACAAGGGCCGACCGACGCACTCCTCTTCCGACTCCGGTCGCTCCTCCTCGGACACGCCGTCCGGAACCAGGAACCACGTGTGCAAGGCATGGACTACCATTACTTCCAGAAGTCTGAGCACCACGACGACAGTGAGGAATGCGGATACAACGTTCAGTGAAGTGTCGGTGACCGTAGCGAGACACCGAGTTCTCAAGGCAAACGCTTCGGTCAGGTCATTCAAAGATTTCGCAAACCAATCCGCTGAAAGTAAATAAAAATGTTCGCCGATAAGCGTAGGCAAGTAATGTACCAGTAAGTAAAATCTCAGGAATTTATATAGCACCTTCACAGTGTAGCACTGCAGTATTTAGATATTCTTAGGCGTGTTTAGTCCAAATTTGATACCAAATGAAACAATAGTATCCTTATCTTTCAATCGCTTTTGGGTCAAATACAGACTTTCTATGCTATGCAACATTTGTATTTGCAACTTTCACCAAATTTATTTCTTTTCAATAGTGCTTAAGAACATTAAAATTTTTCAAAGCAGCCAGTCTATAACTAGTATTATTATTATTGTGATTATTATTGTGATTATTATTGTGATTATTATTGTGATTATTATTGTGATTATTATTATTATTATTATTATTATTATTATTATTATTATTATTATTATTATTATTATTAACAATAATATAATAATAATAACTGGACTGGAAATAAATGGTTTGGTAGGTTCTCTCCTGTGTTGAAAATCACTGTCATTTCAATAAGCAATTTCATGGCATCTATGAACCTAAGCAGTAAGAAAAAATAACCACTTGCATTCCCGATTACATCATTCCCCATTACCCAAATCCCCATTACCTACTACAGATCAAAATACTGAGTAGAAATTTCTATTAATTACTCACAAACATGCATAAACACAAAAATGATATTCCTAACAAGTAAAAACCAATGTTATTTTAATTGTTTTAACTCAAAAATGGTAAAAAAAACTAATATATTGATAAATTGTTTGAATCTGTGTGCGCGTGTGTGTGTGATTAATTAAATTCATTTGCCTGTTTATAATGTACAAGAGTAAACATTAGACGCAAATTATTGTCTCTTTGTCAACGCATCAGATAAATCAACAGTCTTCAGTAAATAGAAACTCACATAAATATGGTTGTGATTCAACGGGCAAGAAGTTGCAAGGCATTGTGGGAATCTTCCAGTCAAAATACTTGAAAATAGGAACTGGAATTTCGCACGTGACATTCGGCGCGTAGCTTCTGGCCTGGAAACAGAGGCCAAGAAGCCCTTCTTTCACCCCTACATAGATACACAAATTTACGCACAGTAGGCTTATTAACAAAGCTAATAAAATGATTAATATTATATAAATACAAGTTAATATAATAATTATTTAATATAATTATTTAGTATAATAATTATTTAATATTATAACTATTTAATATAATAATTATTTAATATAATAATATTAATGTCACTACAACTTACAATTCACAAAAATATCGTAATCACAATGCAGATCTTTGTAATGTCAAAGAACAGGTATTTCCTCAACAACCCGCTACTTGAAACTGTAAAATTATGTGGCATATATAAATTGGCATAGACCGGATTATGAAAGACTCCTGACAACCTGTAGACACACAAGGCTAGTATTGCGTAATCCAGTAATTAGTATCTAGCCACTATCCTAATGCCAGAAGCAATAGAAGAAAGCACAGCAAAATAAAAGCAGTTAAGACCAGTCCACGACCATACAATTCCAATGATACTACTCATGCATGTTCTACGCTGAGCCTTCACCAGAGAAATGCAATCTATTATTGTAATAATAATTATAATTAAGCTCTTTTACAAATGTTATTATTAAGTTATTCTACAGATGTTATTATGTTATTATGTAACTTTCAATGATTTTTATGCTTTGGAAATAATAAAAATGATGAAAAAAGTGAAATATTTTTTATATGAAAAATCACACACAGAAGGTCCACAGTCCAGAAAAAAGATTATGCCGAGGAAGACTTGACAACATACTAGACAAAATAATGATCACAGTATAAAAATGCAAATATGGATAATGACAAACTATGGCCTGGAATCACATTGGAAAAGGCTACCCTGGCAACAACAAGAATGATAATAATAATTATGCACTTCTATAGCACCAGTTCTAATACCTAAGGGCATGAATCGATGGTACTTGCAATCCATCTGCAAAAGACCAGGTCATTCCAGAGATCAGCCAGAGGGAAACAGCAAGACAGACTATAGTAATAGTAATAATAGTAATAATAGTAATAATAGTAATAATAGTAATAATAATAATAATAATAATAATAATAATAATAATAATAATAATGCACTTCTATAGCACCAGTTCTAATACCTAAGGGTATCAATCGATGATACTTCAAATCCATCCGGAAAAGACTAGGTCATTCCAGAGATCAGTGAGAGGGAAAGATGGAAAGTAATCGGGATGCATTCATTGACCCCATGATGACCCAAAAATCGAGGGCAGTTGGAAGAAATGAAAAAGGGTCAGCCTATAGCAATGTCCTCAATTCTCTTTAAAAGCATCTGCAATCCACCCAATGACACGACAATTAATTCAAACTGATGCGACTACTATCTTACTGTCTTACGCCAATGCTAGTCCTGTCAAAACCGCCTACCGTTTTGAAAGAACTGGATGGCTGTCTCTACTAATGAAAGCTCCGCCAACATGTGTCCGTAGTAAAGAGTCGACATCGAACGGCTGCCGTTCGTTGCTCCTCTTGAGCCGAGGTCATCTTCCGTCCACTTCGAGACGTCGTTCCATCGCGACTTCGACCAAAGAAAGAAAACAAAATCGAGCGGCGAAGAGTCGTCTCGCAGCGCACGGCCCGCCAGTCTTTCGACGACGCAGAGCAGCAGAACGACGACGCACGCGGTGAAACAGCGCGGGACGCCGCTCGTCCGGTGAAGCCGCTGCATCCAGAAGCAGATCACGCCGAACCAGAGTCGGCATCTCCGGTCTTCGGAGCTCGACGATGTTCGCGGTCTTCGAAACAAGGCAAGCGGCGCTTATAGGCGAGTTGACAGTAGATCTGCTCTGCGTTCTGACCGACGGCGCACGAATACACGTTTGACTGTACGAGCCGTGCTTTTTCTGGCCAGACGTGACAACCGTCGTGCCTAAATACCGCGTCATTCAGAACCGAACTATTGTCCCGGACGTCCGAGTTCTCCGCGATTTTCTTTCCGACATACACGTGATCGTAATCTTTACCGCCCGTCTGCAAAACAATGTAATTTCTTGACGCCGCCGTACCCCCGCCATTTGGCAGCTGTCGCCTGGCATCTACCTTGAATCTCTCTAAAATCACGTAGAGGTTCACGAATCGATGAGTAAGTAAGAAAACATCAACGACCGACATAACAATCAAAAAAAGCGTCCATTCGGTGCTGTGTAAACTGAAGCAGCTCTCATCAGATTCTTCAGTCCAATTAGCGAAGAAAAACTGAGTGTTAGGGAAATCGTCGATCGCAACTGATTCTCCTGATGCTCCTTCCGATTCCCATAAATAACTCGAAGATTTACCGTTGACTGAGGTGGACCGGATATTGTAGTCAGGAGGTGTCGATATAAATCTTGTAGAATTTGTGTGATGGGGAAGATCGGTCCATGTTGGTCTAGACGTTAGACATCCCGTAAGAGCTATTCCAGCTGTAGTTGAACTTTGAAGAATCTCATTAAATCTAAGATTTAACGAAATTCAATAACATTTATGCTTGATTTATTAGCAACAATAATGCACAGCACCTGCATGGAGTTAGAAATTGGGTAAACAATTTCAGCAATTTTCTTGAAAATTTTGCAAACAAATTTTTCAGATTGCTACAGTTTGTGAGTGTTGTTAAATGTCGTAGTATCTTAACTCGTGGAGAAAACTTTTCTCACGGTCATATTTGGGGTCTTAGTCCCAACTGCCCAGAAATTCAGTTTATTTTAATTGTCTAAAACAGAGTAAAAGGATTGGACCTTTCCCAAACCATAATTTGAAACCACCAGTGGGGGGACTGAGCAGCAAAACTTTTTAAAACCACCAGTGGGGGGGGTAGCCCTTAAATGCATTGCAGTTACCTTCGGTGCAGGAATCTGTTCAGCTGCTGAGTAGATTCGACCCTGTGAACACCCAGAAATTCTGCAAATGTAACTTTTTCACGCAATCTCACTGCTGCCAAGCCTCTGGGAAAATCTTCAGTTGCAGGTTGCGAAGAAAACGGCGCAGATGAAAGATTAAATAAAATCTGAGGAAACACGAACCAAGAGTTTCCGTACAGTACGTCGATGTATTCTTTGTAATGCCTTATCGCTGGCTGAAACTGTTTTTCTGCGCTGCGCTGGTACTCCTGAAACAGCTCGCGCAGTCGGTCGCGATAGAAAAAGAGCGACTGATTCAGTGAACTGCTGAAAACGGAAGTAAATGAAATCCCGCTCGAAGTCAGAATTTTGAGAACTTCCGCCTTCCTGATCTCTCGTATCTTGAAAAACAACATCTCGATCAGCTCTTCTACGTATGCGTCACACGCCCTCCAAGTCAGTCGCGCAAGCTTCGTCTGCCGAATCAACTCGGCCCGATAATAATCTTCTGCGGCCGCCGACATGAAAAGCGACTGATCAACATAGAAGTCCCGGCATTTTACGAAGGTTACCAAAGAGTCTGAACAATCGGGAAGACAAAGTTTCATCACGACACTAAAAGCCGTAAACGTAAACAGAAAACTGTAAAGTACTCGTATGACTACGAGAACCGCGTAACCGGGATGAAGCCAATGTCGCACGAGATGAGACAAAGGTTTTGCCTTAGGATGCTTCTCGACAGTCTTGCCCGGAGGAACAAGAGTGTGAAAATTAACGGACACGGTGTTTCGCAGAGTCGCCTTTGCCGACTCGAGAGAAACTTTCAGGACGCAACAAAAGCCCACGACGAGAAACAGAATCAAAAGCGCGACCACAGGAAACAGACTCTGCATAAGTTCTATTTTGGCCTCGCGGACGTTCTCGTCCGAAGAAACGACACTCGAATCCTTCCAAAAGTAAGTAAGAAATATCCGGAACGTTTTCTTGGCGTCAAACAGGACGAGCTCGAACGTTTTGTCCTGCTGAACGCCCCAAGTGGGCACGCTGAACATCGCATAGAAGTCTCGGGGACAGGGAACCACGAGGTCATAGTTGAATAGCTCTTCCTGCTCGAGGAAGTCGTTTATTATGACAGAAACGTAGCCTGGACAATCAGTCATCATTCCTAGAAGAAAAACAGATGTTAGAAAAAGACAAATTTTAATCTGTATCTTATACAATCTTACACAATATCCAGAGGAGGGGTCGGGGGGGGGGGTCAAATGCACAGGGGCCCGGCGATCTGTATGGGGCCCGAGCGGGTTAGGTTAGGGTTAGGCCTAGATAGGGGCCCGTCGAAGGCATTGCTTGCTGATGCTTACAAGCGAAAAAAATGTCAGCACCAGATTTTAAACAATCCAGGGGCCCGCAGGTACTCTGCATAGGGCCTGAAATGTCTCTCAGTGGCCCTGACAATATCTTATGCTATGTCCAACAGTTGTTCAGTATTATCTAAATAAAGTCAGATAAAGAAGATATCTGATAAAGAATATTGACTATATTTTACGCTAAAAAAAGACATTGAAATGAAAGCATACAGCATACAAGATAGTAGTTAGGAATTTTCTGACTAATAGGGTATGCAATGCAATGAAACTTAAAATATCTAAACACTTACTTATTAGCCTATTTATACTCAATGGCACACCAGATTTAGAAGTAGTTTATTTAGAAGTAGTTTATGGATAGTAATTTGTTTCAAGAAGGGGGTCAAAACATCCTAAATGTTTAAGTCTGGGTAAAATTGGGGTCTTGTTCAGAAATATATACATCACTATGTTCAAATGAGTGGAATGGAAGTGTAAAATAATTGAAATAGATGCAGTGGTGGCTCCACATGGGGATCCGGGGTCCGCTGCCCCTATTGAATGCCTGCCCCCAAGTGGTCCCACCTGTAGCGACCCTATACTTACTACTACATACCTATCAACAAATGGTTGGCCCCATGCTTAGAAGTTGCCACCCCAACGCCCCTCCCCCATTTGCCAATGCCTGGAGCCGCCACTGAATAGATGGTGTAAAAGTCAATTACGTAAGGTAATATCAATGTAAAAACCAATGTGTAAAGCAGATTGTTTCCAATCCAAAGGCTTTGTGGAGACGCTTTCCTTTTTAAAAAAACACTTCAATAGGTAAAAACCATAGGTGTTAATGGCTACCTGAAATATTTATCTGCCAAAGACGTTCATCTCGGCTTAAAGTCAAAGAGGTAAACGGCTGATTTTCAGTTAACACAAGTGAGGCTGGCCTTCTTTTAAACCACCAACTCAATATAGAAACATTAGCTACAAGAAACAGTCAAACTGTAAAAAGTCATAAGTCATCAAATTGGCAAATATATTCATTCAAGAAGAATTCATGTGTGGAAAAATACCATAAAGAGTGCAAAACTACAAAACTAGGCACATGTATAAGCAAAATACATATTTCCAACAATGAGTTATTAAGGATTCTGGAATCTACCGGTATGTGTGGTTAAATAATAAATAATAATTATGCACTTCTATAGCACCATTTCTAATACTCAAGGGTATCAATCGATGGTACTTCAAATCCATCCCCAAAAGACCAGGTCATTCCAGAGATCAGTCAGAGGAAAACAGCAAGACAGACTAGGTTAGTAGTGTAATACTACTGTTAGAGCAGGAGACATTAATAAATGCTGCTATACCAAAACCAATATTGTTAGTCTCTTTAATACTCTGTCTTTCATAACAGCAAAGACTTGTCAAGCCACAAATTATGCAGTGCCTTAGCATAATAACACTGGTGTCATACAGTGGCGGCTCTAGGATTTGGCAAGTGGGGAAGCCGTTGGGGTGGCAACTTCCAATCATGGGGGCCAACCATCTGTTGTTTAATGTATGTAGCATTAAGTATAGTGTCCCAACAGGGGGACCACTGGGGGGGCAGGCACTCAATAGGGGGGGGCACGGGCCCCTGCCCTCCCGGTGGAGCCGCCACTGGTGTCATAAAAGCATATAATGCCAATAACAAATTAACAATGTGACTATTTTAATGGTGAAAATTTCTCTTACAATACAATTTTGACACTTTGCCAGAAGACACAAGGAACCGCAAGACAAAGTTGACTGGGACACAACATGAAGAATAGAATAGCAGAATACAGATCATCATAGGTATAAACTTCCATTAGGCCGCCAGATTCGAATCACCCACATTTTGAAAGGCCATGCTAGAGACCGGGAAAGATATAAGGGTTGCTCCCGCCCCCACTTTTTCATCCAAGTTTACACCTATGCAGATCACTTATCTCAGGGGTTCACAAACATTTTGAAACCGCGGCCCACTTCAGCGGTTTTGTAATGTGCCGCGACCCTAATCATAGCATGTGATATGTAAAATATGCATTAGGCCACAGTTTGGGAAACACTGACTTATCCAGTGGTGTAGACAAGGGGGTTTTGAGGGTCAAAACCCCCTTGGCTGCTGTGGAAAAAAATTTAAATGTCTTCCCATACATTTCTTATTTTTGGGTGCGGTTTTGAGGGTCAAACCCACCTTAGAAATAATTTATAAGCATGCTACGAATGTAAAGATGTAAGGTGTCAACAACTTTTTTTGCTTGTCAGCATCTACAAAGGAAAAAAATACAAGAGGAAAGAAGAGGATGACCTTTTTTTGCCTGTCAAGATTTTTGAAGTTGGTTACATGATAACCCCTTCCAGAAATCCTGGCTACGCCATTGGGCTTATCTAATACAATACGTTTCTGAACAGAAGACAAAATGACAGAACCTGGAATGACAAGCTTGATTTGCGGCTGCTTTTGGACGGACTTAATCCTGTATTCGTAATGTTCCCTGTCGTTGTAGAACGTGATCAATTTGACCGGCTGGGCGTGAACGCTGACCTCTGACCTCTGCGGCCTCAGAACTGGACGGAAGACCTGGACGTCCTTGTGACAGCCATTTTCCCTGACCCAGGTCGACGTGCTGTAGCTGAACGGTCGGGCGAACTGTACGGACACGACGAACGCGTTTCCCGACATCATCGCGTGCGGAACGATCCGCCTGGAACCCGCGTCGGGCTTCGTCCTCGCGCTGTACACGGAGTGATTCCAGTGTCCGTTCGCGCTCTGCCCGAAGAGGATCAGCTCGTCTTCGGGCTCGATTCCGAAACTGTGCTCGACCGACAGGAACTCCGTCCGATACTGTCGCGCCGCGTCGCCGTCGGAGACGCTCGGACCGTCTCCGGCGTGGACGGTCGTCTTGAATCGGGGACTGTGTATGTCGGTTCCCGGAATGATGATGTCGAACCACAACTGGTAGAGGAAGTCCGGCTCCTTTCGGCGCACGTGGCACCGGAATTCGGTCTTCAGGCTCGCAAAAACCGGCTGCAGGGTGAAACGATAGGCGTCGCCTGAAACGAAGAAAAGCCGTACCTCGGAAATGCCAATGACGTCACTGTATGCAGCAGACGAGTTCATTGGCGTACGCTTGGATGAAAAAGTGGACGGCCCCCAGCCCCTATACTTCCCAATGGTTGTGTCTCTCAAAAAGTGGAGGGGGGCTCTAGTCTAGAGGCCTAATAGAAGTTTATGCCTATGAACAAGTATGTTGTTGATCTCTACAATTCTCAATAACGCAGAACACACATACACACAAACAAACAAAACAAGCATTCCACACAGCATTTTCATAAGTCTCTTTATAGTGATTATATATGTGTATATATATATATATATATATATATATAGTGTATATATCTAGGGTAGGATTCTCGCCATGCAATAATTGATAATTGAAGAGTGGCAGGTTCGAATCTGACTCTAGTCACTGTGTACAGTAGTAACCTTGGGCAAATTGGACACATTAATGATAATCCGTCAGTGAGGAAAGCAAAAGGAAACAAACAACCTCACTCACCTCGTCAATGGAGAGTGAAAGCTAATGGGGCCTGCCTTAGAGCAGAGAGCATATCATATAAGTGTGCACATACCGTATGTGTATATGTGTATGCATGTGTATATATTGACAGTGGTTTTCACACAGGCTGGCTTAGTCTCCTAAATCACTTTAAATCACGTTATTATTATTATTTTTATTATTATTATTATTATTATTATTATTATTATTATTATTATTATTATTATTATTATTATTATTATTATTTGTTGTTGTTGTTGTTGTTGTTGTTGAAGTTCCATGGAAGGCGACTGTGTTAAATCTCTTGAGTGTCACAGATATTCATTGTTATTATTATTATTATTATTATTAGTAGTAGTAGTAGTAGTAGTAGTAGTAGTAGTAGTAGTAGTAGTAGTAGTAGTAGTAGTAGTAGTAGTACATATTATTACATGTATATAATTATGGTATTTAGATTATAAGAAAGTAAACTGTTGACTGCAGATAAAAAAAGCAAACATTAATGCATTGCCTTAAAATGGTTCATTAGACATAAATAATTCAAACAAGTGCAGAGCACATTGCCTACCCATGGCACATTGGACTGGAACATCAGCACACTCCGTGCTCATGGCCAGACGACATTCAGGCATTGAAAGGCAACTGATCTGGCAACACTTTTGATCGAGAACATCTAAACCAATCATTTCACAGGAAACACCACAGTAACTCAAGAAGCAGACAGAATCATAAGACTTTCTAAGTTTATGACTGAAGCAGTGCCATATTAACTGCCAGGCCCACTGGTTCAATTATTATTATTATTTAAAATAAATAAATTCTATTAAATCACAAACGATGAATTCTAATAGAAACACAGTACTAAATGTATTTCATTTTTAATAAATATATTTAAAGAGGTTTTCGATATTCTAAAATTAATTTTCATAATTTTTGGCAGAGGTTTGAAACTTCGAACTTGGAGGGTTGAGGCGCCCTGTAAAGTTTTGTGGCGCTGTTTGTGCCAGGCCTCCTAAGAAGTTAATCCGGCACTGGACTGAAGTGAAAATGGTTGGGTTTCATTAGACATTGACCAACTACAAAATATTAGTCCAATTCTCTTTTCATCCCAGAGAAATTGCTCAGTTCTTTTACCATTTGCAAGAACTTGTAAGAATCGTTACCTTAACATTTTACAACATGACTGGTCTGTCAACCTTGCACTGTCGGGTAATTTCAAAAGAAAATATCAGGTAAACAATACAGTACAAAATCTCTTTATTCAAATTAACCTCCATTTGTTGTTTAATGTCAAAACATTAAACCCAGGGTCCCAAGTGGGGGCACCGGGGGCAGGGGCCATGCACTCAATAGGGGGACGGGCCCCTCCCCAGTGGAGCCCCATGTTGGTCGGGTAATTTTAATGCTACATACATTAAACAACAAAAAATCTCTTGATTCAAATTGCCACCCCAACGCCCCCCACTTGCCAAATCCTGGAGCCGCCACTGCATCCTGGTACACATCTTACGCATCAAAGACAAATAAAAAACATTGGAAATTGTATTTGTTCGTTACATTTACATCCTGAATATAATAATCTTATAATAAAGTTTTTATCAGTTAAAGAATGAATTTCTGTTGAGAGGTTGTGTCCAGGCAGAAGAACGAAATTTCTGTTGAGAGGTTGCTCAAAGGCAGTTGAACCTAGCTGGTATATAGAACCTCGTTATATCAAACTCGCTTATATTGAAATCACGTTTATATCGAAGTTTGAGCGCCGGTCCCGCCAAAACAGTGTTAATGATACAGGAATCGGATATATCGAAGTATTTATCATGGTCCCTGGAACTTAGATATAACGGGGTTCTACTGTACTTTTTACTGTTATTACAGAGAACCTGATTCATAGTTTCATCCAAACTGCTACTGCAGTTGTAGTGAAATCATCGGAAAACTGCCATCTCACCTTTCACAGCGCAGTGGTCCTGTTCCAGACAATGTTCGCAGGCAAAGGCTGCTTGTTTGCACGGCTTCGATGGAAACGTAACAATACGAACGTCTGAAGGCGTTACGTTGAAAAGGTCCCTCAAGAGGGCGCTGCTTTCCATGCAGACGATGCTGTTTGAAGCAGGAGGCAGATTCTCAGGGAAGCTTCCCTTAAGAAAATTGCATAAAACCAAAGGCAAATTTACACTCAGTGTTTTATCCAGGCCTGTTAGGAGGGGAGATTTCCCCTCCCCCCCAAACCTCAAAATTCCCCCAAAAATCCCAGCACTCACACAAATTCTGCATTGAATTGTGTCTTTTCCCCTCCAACCAAGTCAATTCCCCCGAAAGCCTCAATTCCCCCCCCCAAGGCCTGGAGTGTGGATAAAACACTGTTTACACTACAGGGGAATATTCCTATATTAATGGGGATATATGAAGAATATAAAGAGGCTACACACAGAATTCAAAAAATATTCCTATATTATAGGATTATATAATATCCTATAGACTATAGACTATAGTATGGACTTTCGGGAATTTACAGGCTTGACCATTATATTCAAAGTCTATTAGCTATGGGGGAACATGTAAATTGATGTAATAACGGAATTGTACAGCAAGAGACCTGTGGGGTAGCTTGCTATAATAAATTCTACTTTGTCATTCATGACAACAAAATAACAAATTCTTTGAAGGAAAGTAGTAGTGTAGTGGTAATAGCAAGTGCCTTGTGATCAGAAGGTCTCGGGTTCAAACATGATTCTGATCATTACTTAGTCACTCATGCGCCATAGGCTGACACTCTGAAATATTAACATAGCACCGCAAGATCAGAAAAGATGATGGTCAATGCAGTGGCGGCTCCACAGGGGAGGGCCCGTGCCCCCCATTGAGTGCGTGGGCCCCCCAGTGACCCCCTTTTGGGACCATATACTTAATGCATACCTAACCTAACAACAAATGTTTGGCCCCATGATTAGAAGTTGCCACCCCTAACGTCCCCCCCCTCACTTGCCAAATCCTGGAGCCGCCACTGGGTCAATGTCATTGTAATCGAACAAAGTGATGAAAACTGATGCGAAAAAACAAAGAATGGTTGTATGTTGTATGGTATGTTGTATGGTATAGGCCTATTCACAAGCCAATCACATTTGCATCACATGTGCTAAAAATATTAATCTGAAGCAGAAGAAATTTACAGAAAATGATCTGATCAAACCGGAATTATGGTTTCAGTGGCGTAGCCACGGGGGAATTTGGGGTTAAACCCCCCTTGGGCGGCGGGAAAAATTTTTTGATGTATTCCCATGCAATGTTTATTTTGGGGTGAAAACCCCCCTTTGGCGGTTATCGACAAAATTTTTTTCAAAAACCCCTTCCCGAAAATCCTGGCTGGCCACTGTATGGGTTTATATTTAGACAACCAGGTTCTAACATGGCAACAGGACCCCATATAAAAAAACCAATTTCTCCACTGATTAATTACTTAATACAATCCAGACTCATTTAACGCTTTCTGAATTTCGCAAGGTTATTGAAAATAATGATCAGAAACAGGGGCGTAGCGACGGGGGGGGTACGTCGGTATACATACCCCCAAAAATCATAACTACCTAAAAATGTTCAATGTGTTTTTAAGATTTTAAGTTTTTAAAGATATATATAACCCCCTCCCCAAATCACATTATACCCCCACCCCCCCCCCAAATCAAATTCCTGGCTGCGCCCCTGATCAGAAAGCCAACCAATTAATTACGCATGCATCCGGAGTGAGCCTATCGCCCGAAATGAATTCTTCAAGTAGCACTGCTATAAAAGCAAGACGGCAACAGCTAGGTTTAACACCACGTTTGGGTAAGCAACGCACCATCTCTTGGCAAGGATCATTCAGCGAACGGTTTACGAAGACCTCGTTGGGAAAAATCCCCTCGGGACAGACTCCCGCGCCGTACATGTCTCGCGTACAGGTCACGGGCGACGCTCTCGTCGCGCGGTCCTTTGCAATTTCCAGCGTCAGACTGTAGTGGTCGGCGATAGGATGTCTAAACAACATTTCAGTTATCAAAAGACAGCATATAATTATAAGAGCACAATTTGCTCAGGTCAAAACAGAATTCTGATACAATAAGTTTTCTGTATTTCCTTATATACTCTCTGTAGCCAATAGTTTTGTATGTGTTGCATTGTTCTTCATTTATTTAAAATTCGTGTGTTGCTTATTTGCTTTCTTTGGCTGCACAAATGTGAAATAAAGATATATATCATCATCAACACTGTGCTGGCAATGTGTACAAATAAATAAATAAATATTTTTTCCATCGGTACTCACACACACACACACACACACACACACACACACACACAAGTCTATATAAGTATACACAAAGTACAGGGTGGCACAAAAACACCGGACTATATTAAATGCCAAACCTAATGTGACTAGTTCGGTTTTTTGCACCACCTGTATACACAAAAGGATTACTCATTAGCCGGTTCTAGTGCAAGTTCATACACTCCATTCATCCAAAGCACAGACATATAGAGACATTCGTATTGAAGCACCATCCAGGGCGCGATTTGTAGGGAGGAAGGGGATTCCCCACTGCCCAACTGCATCCCCTACTGCTGCATCCCCACCACTACATCCCCCCACTGCTACACTTCCCCAACAACTACATTCCCAACACTGCTCCAGGTCACAGCAGACATTCCCCTCACTGCTTGTGAAACAATCTTCAATGTAAAATGGACGGATATATCCGGGATTACCAGTTAAGGGGTTAAAGAGCAAAACGAATTTCATAGCAGGTGATTATATATATAAACTATTCTGCTCTGCCTACCTACAGTGATTGCTAGTGACGTCAGACAACATGTGACTTTCCTCCGTATTCCCCGGATTCTGAGAGATGAAATCATTGTCGCTGCTATGACTGACGTCAGCATATACTGGTACCAGGTTGATGTATTCCAGGCCAACGTTAACCCGGATGCCAGACTCTCGGAACCAGTAGAAGTCCGTCATCTGCTTTGAGTCGGTGACGTAATACGTCGTTTCCAGGTCTCGATTGTTGTGCAAATTCTCCATCACAATTTTGGAGTGAGAGTCAACACGCAGTCCTGATACAAGAACTTGCAACATTAGTATCCTATAATATAATTTCCTATGTCTGTTAACCCCTTAACTGGAGATCCCGGATATATCCATCCATTTTACATTGAGTTACAGTTAAATACACGGTTAAGGGGTTAAATTAACTCATGCATCCAACTCTCCCGGGAGAGGAGATGGACTCTCCTGGGAGAGTCCATCTCCTCTGTTAAAATTTGCCCGTAATTTCTTTATGGACAATTTCCTAATTTTCGTGATTTATTCTTGAAAGAAAAAGTAAAATTGCTGATGCAGAGAGGAACAAATTCTCTGCCAAACCAGCATTCATAAGAAAAACAGTAAAATAATTATCTGTTATTACAGCTTTCTGAACTGTCAAAACTTTTTCCTAAATTACAATAACTTCAATACAGCAGCTTACAGGACAAAATTGAGAACTGGTGCTATTGACTTTCATAATAGTAAATCTATGTAAACGGTGTCTTTGTTGAAAACTCAGTAATTGAAATACATAAAAAAAGACCAACTTTTTCGATGAAGGTTCTTTCGAAATGGAACATTGAACAAGTCTGAAATTACGAAAAAATATATAAATTATCAACTAAGCGTATTAAATTGTCAACTAAAGTATTTTAAATTATCAATTAAGTATATTAAATTATCAATAAGTATATTAAATTATCAACTATGTATATTATCAACAGTATAGAAATAATGATCTTGATTAAAATAACTGGTTTTCAAGTCAACAGGTTCTCTATAAGCATTTCCACTCTCTACATTTGACAAACTATGTCATACAAGAATTAAAACACAATACTAGTAGAAGTGCAGTAAGAGAAGTAGCAATAATAGTGGTGATATTGGTAGTAGTAGTAGTAGTAGTAGTAGTAGTAGTAGTAGTAGTAGTAGTAGTAGTAGTAGTAGTAGTAGCAGTAGTAGAAGCAGTAGTAGAAGTAGCAGTAGTAGAAGCAGTAGTAGAAGCAGTAGTAGTAGTACTACTGCAGGGCTTTTTCAGTGGGAACGCATGGGAACGCCGTTCCCACACCAGCCAGATTGCATATATAATTATGGATATGTAATAATGTGTTTGGGAACGTACAGGACTCACCTGTTTTGTTATAAAAAGGATGGGTTCCCAAACCTTTTTTCCTAGAAAAAAAACACAATTAATGATAGTACAAGTTTCCAGTAGTTATAAAAGTTTTCAGTATCATATTTCTTTAGTGCAGAGGTCACTATAAATGGCAAAGAATTTAAACTATAAATACAATAAAACCTCCTGAAATTTTAAAATCTATAACTATACCAAAGCCCAGTAAAAAGTGAAAGATTATAACTACTGTAAGCATGCCATAAGTTTTAAAAATTATAACTTAAAATGATAATTGCAAAGCATCAATCTCTTTTCAGTTGACTATATTATTATCTCTGTTCACTAGCACATCTGCAAATGACAAAGAAGGCAATTATATTAGTTGAAGAAGGCAATTATGTTAGTTGAAATCATAATTTCATACCATGAAGATTCAAAGTCAAGCTTTCACCAATACTGAAAGGATAGACGGCATCTGGAATCAGGCACACACACACACACACACACACACACACACACAAGATCTTTTACTGAACTAAAAACAGCTGCTTTATTATTATTATTATTATTATTATTATTATTATTATTATTATTATTATTATTATTATTATCGTCGTCATCATCAACATCATCATCAACATCATCATCATCCTCATCATCACATTCAATTGCAGACATTAGGGTCAATCATCAAGTCGCCCAAGTGTATTTAATACTGAATGAGGCTTAGCGATAACAGAAGATATCAATTCTTATTTCTTGAATTCATCTCATCTTATCTGAAAACAACTAAAGAATTCAGTTTAACAGCAAAACTCAAAGTTCAACAGAGAAAGATCGTTATTACGGCAAGTTAAACCTTACGAATACACTTCCTGTCTGCATTGCCAGTGCAAGGCCTCGATTCGTACGTTGCACGTATACACTTTTTGCATTCTGAAAATAATTGAATGCATAGTCACAAGATGATGATGATGATGATGATTATGGTGGTGGTGGTGGTGGTGATGATGATGATGATGAGGAGGACGACGACGACGATGATGAATATGGTTGAAACTGGCAGAAATTGTTATAGGCCTTAGCGACTAGAGGTCCACAGGCAAAACGACATAGAAAAAAATGCCATTGTCATAGGAAATATATTTCAATAGCAATCAATTTCTGCCAATTTCAGTAGAGGGTACAAGCCCTCTGTAACATATAACTCAAAGAGTTAAGGCCTAAACAGCTAGAGGTCCACAGGCAAGTTAGAAAAATACCATTGTCAAAGAAATTAAGAAATATATTTTTATAGCAATCAATTTAAATTTCAGTAGAGGGAACTAGCCCTCTGTAACATATGTCCAAGATATCAAAAGTTATAGGCCAGCGACTAGAGGTCCACAGTCAAAACGACAGAAAAATACCATTGTCATAGGAAATATATTTTAATATCAATCAATTTATGCCAATTTCAGTAGAGGGTACTAGCCCTCTGAACCATATAACTAAAAGATTTGCATTCCCAGTATATGTTATAGGGCTAAGTGACTAGAGGTCCACAGGCAAAACTACATAGAAAAATATACCATTGTCATAAGAAATATATTTTTATAGCAATCATGCCAATTTCATGAGGGTGAGCCCTCTGATAACTGAAATATTTAGTCGCTCCTTCCAAGGTAGGGTGGTGGCAAAACGACATAGAAAAAAAATACAATTGTCATGAAACATATTTTAATAGCAATCAATTTCTGCCAATTTCAGTAGAGGGTACTAGCCCTCTGGACCATATAACTCAAACATTTAGTCGCGCCTTCCAAGATATCAAAAGTTATAGGCCTAAGCGACTAGAGGTCCACAGGCAAAACTACATAGAAAATATACCACTGTCATAAGAAATTAAGAAATATATTTTTATAGCAATCAATTTCTGCCAATTTCAGTAGAGGTTGTTAGCCCTCTGGATCATATAACTGAAAGATTTAGTCGCTCCTTCCAAGATATCAAACGTTACAGGCCTAAGCGACTAGAGGTCCACAGGCAAAACTACATAGAAAAAATACCATTGTCATAGGAAATATATTTTAATAGCAATCAATTTATGCCAATTTCAGTAGAGGGTACTAGCCCTCTGGACCATATAACTAAAAGATTTAGTCACTCCTCCCAGTATATCAAAAGTTATAGGGCTAAGTGACTAGAGGTCCACAGGCAAAACTATACAGAAAATATACCATTGTCATAAGAAATATATTTTTATAGCAATCAAAATTTAGAGAGGTGCTAGCCCTCTGTAACATATCCAAAGAAGTCGCTCCTTCCAAGATATCAAAAGTTATAGGCCTAAACAGCTAGAGGACCACAGGCAAAACGACATAGAAAAAATACCATTGTCATAAGAAATTAAGAAATATATTTTTATGGCAATCAATTTCAAATCTCGATTTACATCATTAATTGTTCATTAATATGCCAAAGATACAGGTGAAAAAGGGAAACAGTGAGACATACACTGTAATGTCCAGTCGTATTTTCAAAATGTAAATTTTTCTAGTGTGAAAATAGCCTACAAAGACAAATCTGAATTAAAGGATCTTAATTCATATTAAAAACATATAAAAATCATTATTCATATTCACCTCGACAAATACGATCTTTTGTTTCGGAGCAAGGAAACAGTTCGAAATGCTCTGGAGGGCAACCGACACTACAAGCTGACATTTAAAATGTACGATGGATTCATCATAAATAGAACATCATTGTCAAAATACTAAAAGTCACAATAATAATATAATCTGAAGAACTATCAACCATTACACAAACTCTTGGAATTATGCCACCTGCTTATTTACTTACTTCAGGGAGAGGTCCGTTATTACGCAGGGCAATCCTGTCCTCTGGAACTTGTTACCTAGCACTGTGACAAATGAGTCAAATATTGATCTATTTGTTAAGCAACTAAAAAAACTTAGCATGATTTAAAGTGGCTAAGAAGGCATTACTGCCTGTGTGAAAAGCCACTATAGGGGCACTAACAGGGCTTGAACCCGCTCCGTCAGCCTGACGCTCCAGCACGTAACCCACTCTGCCATCTTCCGCACTTATTTAACGTCTCGTTAGTGCATGAAGCGTAAAGCGCTCTTGACTTTAGCAATTTGTTTTCATTACTGCACTGTATAAATTGTCTGCATAACATAACATAATATTACAAGTATAGTCTAGTGCTTAAGCGTAAGTGAAACTTGCAAAATGAGTACTTTCCAAGATCAGAGACAAGTGATTGGGTGAGAAAATGCATGCTTATGTCAATGCTATATCTGCCAACATTTATAATCTAAAATCTTGCTCTAGGATTTGGCAAGTGGGGGGCGTTGGGGTGGCAACTTCTAATCATGTAGGGGCCAACCATTTGTTGTTTATTCTTAGTAGCATTGTATAGGGTCCCAATGGGGCTCTGGGAGGCTATATCTGCCTGCCCCCAATATTTATAATCTATACTGTAGGACAGCAATAAATATATAAAAACAGTACTGTAGGTTTTGGCAAAACCAGACTAAGAAATATTTTTAAAAGCAATATCTAGTCATTTACCTGAGCATTTTCCATCTTGATTGAGGTAATGCCCATCAGGGCAAGTACAAGCATAGGAACCTTCAGTGTTGTTACAAGTGGCGCCCTCTGGACAATCGAATGAGTTGCTTAGGCACTCGTCGACATCTGAAATCAAACGGGCAGTTTAATCTAATCTTAAACTTCTATAGCGCCACTCATAATGCACGGAAGCCAAACAAAAATCACACAAGATCCAGGTTGAATCCAGGATATGAGGCTTCAATCTCAAAACGTGGCATTATGAAACAAAACAAGTCATATCCAGAGGCAGAATCAAATTCAGTTTGCAAGTCATACAACTGAGATGTTCTTGTCCATAGTAAATGGACATTCTTGGACAAGAGTAAGGATTGTGGGAGTTGATTTAATCAAGACAATAGATAGATAGAAGGCTGACTATGTAGGATAAATGCTCACTGTACAATTTAATGTACATCGTAATGAAAATAGATCTCTACAGAAATTAATACCATCTTGTATTTACTTTTTAGAACATTTCATTCATTTTCAGTTACTGTTATAGGTTCACACCCAATCAATGTGATGCTAATAATATGATTGATTGATTGATTGATTGATGGAGCAATCAAGAAGTGATTGATTACTAGTTTTTAATCTTTCATTGATGCTATATTTTAATCTTTGATAATTGTGACTTTAAGTAGCCCAAAGTATTCAATAAACTACTACAGACAGACTTAATGTAAAATCCAGTCAACAGTAATAAATTTGCAAATGAGACAGAAGGAAGGCACAGGGTCAATTAAGCCTGATTTCTGTCAATGCAGAAGTCTCAAGCAGCGCGCAAAGAGCGCGTGGAATGAATGCAAGCTAAGATTAATGCTGCCACCTGTGTGAAGTGAATACCTAGACTAGGCAAAACAGACTCATGTTGTGTATGTACTCTTTCTGCTGTCGGTCACAACAGAATGGACTGTGACAATCAGGTGAATCCATTCATTCAGGACAGCAAAGAAATAAATCGACAAAAACAATTCATCATACTGATGGAATGGACATAGAATATAAATCAGTGTGCATAATGACACAGTGGCGTAGCCAGGATTTCCGGAAGGGGGAGGGGGTTGTTTTTGACCTCGTGACCAACAAGCAAAAAAGGTCATCCTCATCTTTCCTTCTTCTATTTTTCACTTGACAAGCAAAAGAGGTCGTCACCTTTTAAACCATTACATTCTATAGAAAGGTAGCCAAAGTGGGGTTTTGATCCCCCAAAATCGAGTCCCAAAATTAAAAATGCATAGAAAATCATGAAAAATATTTTGTTTTCGGCAGCCAAGGGGGGTTTTAACCCCCACCCCACCCCTTGGCTACGCAACTGTAATGATATGATAAACCGGACAGATAATTTATAAATAACGTCAGTCCAAACACCGTACTGCAAAAATCTGAAACATATTGATATCCTGAAAAGTGTGCAAAACAGACATGATTAAAATGCCAGATAAAACATAAACCGTATTAGATTCGTCAAAATAGTCGCTGTACTAAAAATCTAATCTCTTCAAGTAAGTAAGTAAGTGACTAAGTTTAGTTATATCAACATCATTATACAGCAATTAGCAT
Organism: Metaphire vulgaris; assembly: GCA_018105865.1. Classification (NCBI taxonomy): domain Eukaryota; kingdom Metazoa; phylum Annelida; class Clitellata; order Crassiclitellata; family Megascolecidae; genus Metaphire; species Metaphire vulgaris. The sequence continues at coordinate 11,002,317 of CM030862.1, read as the reverse complement.
GCTATATCAGAGGTGCATTACTGTATGTCCAATACCATCCAATACTGCAGGGCCTCACACAGAACCATACATTGCAGTACATTATAACTGAATAGGTCTATACGCTACAACTGAGTCCATTATATCAAAGTTCTACTGCAGGGTGGTGCAAAAAAAAGCAGACTATATTAAATGCCAAACCTAATGCGACTAGTCCGGTTTTTTGCGCCACCACCCTGTATAAAAATAATTATTATGACCATACTTCAGCTCATCTGCACTAACTAATAATGAATAATCAATCAATATTTAATAATTAGTAATAGGTCCTATACAATAAACAATGCTATAACAGACTTATAGGACTTCTCAAGGAGTTAGCACCGGACTTCTTTACGGCAGCAAAGTTCTTTCCATCATCAGAGTGGATTTTTAACATCGCCACCTTCTGACCCACATTGACATGTCAGCAGTTGTCAAAGTGCTTTTGATTTTGGTATTTTAAACCAGTGTTTATTCTAGCCATCTTGACATTGGGGGGGAGTTTGAAATGTTGGAGGGGGGACAAGATTTGTCTCTCCACGCTTTTGGGGGGGGAATTTCCATCCCCAAGCCAACATATACAATTTTGTTGGGGGAATTTTAAAACTTTGGGGGAATTCACCCCAAAAACAGGCCTAGAATAAACACTGATTTTAAACTATGCATAGTGCTATACAAATTGTCCTGGAATAATAACAGAAGTCCTAATCAAATGATAGTAATGCCGTAGTAGTCTCGAAATTTGCAAAGCACTCCGATATAAATGTCAGCTAACCAAGTCTTGTTCTTACCGACACATAAGCCGTTCACTTGAGCGTACCCTCGTTGGCAAATGCAGCTCTGAGAAGCTGCATCACATCCCGACAAACCCTGTGCAATCAGTTCCTTGCTACAGACGGCTGCAGCATCGCAGAATTTTACACCTTCCACAGTCACATCGCCCAAATCTATCAGACAAGACCTAGACAATCACTAAAATGCACCAAATCAGGTAGAAAGATCTACCGGTAAAACGGGTAGACATGATTTAAATCACGTAGAAATTATCTAAGCCAGATCAAAATGATCTGTGGCCCGAAGGACACATTTGCAGTTATCTTGCTCCGTAAAAATTTACATAGAAAAGGAAATGCCTACATAAAAATCTATTTGCCTGTCTAGATAAGGCGTCTTGTCATAGGCATAAATTTCTGTTAGTCATCTGGGCTTGGGCCCCCACTTTTGAGAGGCTACCATTGAAATGGGGAAGGTATAGGATTGAACTCCCCACTTTTTCATCAAAGTTCATACCAATCCTTCTGGTGATTTTCTGGTATCTCTGAGTCATCAGTATCATTAAAAATGACTCATTGCTGACTATAAATAATTACTATTTCAAGTTACAGTTATTACCATAGATTCTAATGTGAAAACCACTGATGTTCCATTTAACCTAGTTTATCTAGATAGCCTTTGAATCCGTTCAGTCAAGTCACTCCCACCTCGTCCAAACTGTTCCATTTGTTATTACCATAGATTCTAATGTGAGTTCCGTTAGCTTGAGTCGAAGCATCAAGGAACACGGGGTTTCGATGTTTGATGTTGAAAAACAGGTCAACAGATTCTACAGAGGCAAGAAAATACAACTAATAAACAGGGGCGTAGCGACGGGGGGGGTATATCGGTATATATACCCCCAAAATCAGTCTACCTTAAAGATTTTTATGTGATTTACATGTGGTTATATGTTGTTTATATGGTTTATGTGGTTTATAGTTAAGATTTATACCCACCCAAAATATTTACCGGTATACCCTCCCAAATCAAATTCCTGGCTACGCCCCTGCTGATGAAATCAACGGTTTTACGTTACTTCATAACAACGATGCAGATAGCTGTGTTTAAAACACGTTACAGCAATGGAAAGAAACTGAACATGTACGGGAAAGCGGCCAACAGGACAATAAAACAGATTTTGCAATTCACAACCAGCGAGATTCGGTCGACGGTTTTACCCGTTCGACGTTCACGCAACCGCATCCTGACGAGAAAGACGCATAGACTTAGTCTAATAAAAGCATCGAGGAAACGAATTGTCTCGATCGCAAACAATCACTTCAGCGCCGCGACAATTCACGATTCGGCCCCTGACACACGGCAAGCAGTCGCCGGCGCTCTCAATGCCCGTCGTCCCGGAGAAGAAAAAAGCACCGTCGCGGTATTCCAGTTGATCTCCGCAGCGACATCAATTGTGGCACTCCGAGGGAGCGTTGCGTAGTTACGACGCCGTCCCATGTGACCGACCGGAACAACGTCCCGACAACCATCGGGCCCCGTCCCGGAGTCGAAGAGATGGCGTCTGCGAATTGCAGTCGAAAAAATCGGTGGAAGTCCGACCGCGCGGCGACTGTGCGGGCGGCGAGAAATTTGGATCTACCGACCTCTTCGGGTAAAAGCAGCATGTCGTAATCAAATTAATGATTCTCGAAGACGGTCACCGTCCGAATGCTTTCAATGCCTTATTCATGATTTTATGTCTGGGTTAGGACCATTGACATTGAGCCACAATGCTGGCTAGCAAAGAAACGCTGAAATAAAATGCGTCAGGATGGCATAACACCAATCAAACCAAGTAGACAAAGCATGCAAAAGGCAACTAATTCAAGCCTGTTCACTCCGATGCGCCAGTGTATGGACTTGCGACAAAAACGAAAATCTAATACTAAATCTTGGGTATAGCAAAAGCCACTGACCAAAATCCGACAATTCTTAGAAATGCAAATCTTTGTAATTCAGTCTGGGAATTAAAACAATAAACATAATAATACGTCAACGTCTCACAAACAATTTCACCAGGAGGTGTTTGTTGCAGACGTATTCACTGGCGGTACCAGACTTTTGCAAGTGGGGGGGAGGGCGTTGAGGTGGCAACTTCTAGGCATGGGGATCAACTATTTTTTCATAAATCAGCACATACATGAAGAATATCACCCTTGATTGGGTGTTACGGAGGCAGGAATTAAATGGGGTAGAGGTCCCCAATAGGAGACAGGGGTCCCAATAGGAGCACGGGCCTCCGGGCCCTCCATATGGAGTCACCACTGAAAGTACGAGTTCTTAGTTCTGTCACTTAGGCGCAAAGTTGCAAAAGTTAACGATATCAAAACCAACCAATCAAGTAATTAATCCCTTGAAAAAACAATCAATTATTCAATCACTATGGAAGACCCTGATCATTAAAACAGATCAGGAAGACACAGAGAAACACATGAAACCTCTGAGCAAGTCAGCATGGCATCTATTAGGTTCACTATGTCTCAGTCTGCGAGTTTCAGACTTCGGTTTCTTGCTCGACATATAACAGCAAATGTAAACAAGATAGCCAATAACTAATGTAATTCCCGTGTTGCTGAAACCAAACACCAATAGATGCGAAAGTCCATCACCATTACCCGCGACAACTGTATACAGGGCGACAGATGTCGTCGTCGTCGTCATGGAAACTGTAGACATTCACGCAGGTTGCCTGGTAACGGGACTATTAATAGGTTTTCACAGCATCTCATGTCCGGGCAAAAGTAACGTCAATGTGGCATATAATGGATGTTGCATAAAAACTAATTTAATAGCAATGCAATCCTTCATCTGAATGATATCTGCTGATTTTGACCAAAATTCGGAATTGACACAAAACACACACACACAAAATAATTTTCTGTTGTTAGGGCCAAAGAAAGAGTCATTTATTGCATTCCAGAATTCTGATTTCAGTGTTATACAGGGTGCGATTTGTGACCTGGAGCAGTGGGGGGGGGGATATGTCAAGCTTGGGGATGTAGTTGTTGGGAAATGTAGCAGTGGGGATGTAGTGGTGGGGATGTAGCAGTAGGGGATGCAGTTGGGCAGTGGGGCAGATATTCCCCTCCCCTACAAATCGTGCCCTGGTTATATATATTTATATATATATATATATATATATATATATATATATATATATATATATATATATATATATATGTATATATGTGTATATATATGTATAATTGTATATATTATGTCTATATATATATATATATATCACTAAAAGTAGAAATTATGTATAGTGCATATTAAAGTAGAAGCTGCTGTATTGATTCTAGCCATAGCTTCATACCCAACTGTGCAGCCGATGGTATGTGAAGGACTACGTGTACCAGTTCCTGGATGTCGCAGACCGCAAAGACGACAGATGAAACAAGAGCCATCAGCGCAAGTACCAGCAGCGTCACCTTGTGAGGAACTAACGAACCGTTCCGTCGCCGTCTGTCACCCGACCGAGATGCGCCGTGACCTCCTGGACTGAATCCCACAGCGCAGGATGAATCGCGGGAATGCTGTCGTAAACAGAATAACGAACAACGACTCTCTCATTTTATGCGATGGTTTGATTCGAAATTGGCAACAAGACGACATATGCGGTACAGGAAGAAGCGTGACAATATGATAACCTGGTTTGCGCTGATTAATGCCAGTGCAATTTTAAAGCATTCGTTCTTTCGATAAGCGAAAAATCAAAACACTCTCTTGCGCATTTCTCAAGAGACTACTAGTCTACCCGGTAATGTTAGTGTTTTCACTTGCTGCAATAGCACTTGCAATAGCACTCTGTCTGTCTGTCTGTCTGTCTGTCTGTCTCTCTCTGTATGTATGTATGTATGTATGTATGTCTGTCTGTCTGTCTGCCCGTCTGTCTCTCTCAGTGCCACAATATGCATGCTTGTCAGTGAAGTACTAAAAGCTACAAACAGCATTTAATTTCACTGATGACTTTGAATAAGTGTGTTCTCGGAGAAGATCTTAGGCAAAAAACCACACATATATATATATAATTTTTTATGCTCAAAAATTGTAGTCACAGCCTTAGAAGAAACAAAGGATGTTTAAACAATGCAAATGAATTGTCAGCTTTGCTATTTGTGCCTTGAATAATTAAAACTTTAACAAAATTTAGTACAGATGATCAAATCTCTTTCTAAAAATCAGGACCATTAAGTTGACTAATCTAACTTTCTCTTCTTAAAATTGACCAATTTTCCTTTTCTTTAAATTTCTGCATTCTGAATTATTATTATTATTATTATTATTATTATTATTATTATTAAAAGTTAAGATTTCTTATTATTATCCAACAGAGGAGAACACATTAAGTTAGTTATAATAACATAGATTCAGTTTATTTCCAGTAGATTGTTCCGTGCATCAGAAGACATATGGAGTTTGTTTTTGAATCAGACACCAATGCAACTCTTAGGACTTGACATACAACTGTACGGTTCATTGTAAATCGCTAAACATAGCCATTAAGCGATTGCTTCCATACATTTCCTCTGTCTTGCAAGAACTTTTTAGCTTCAAAAACTGGTTATTTCTTTAAGACTGCAGAAGGTATCAGCGAGACTTTCATCAAAATGATGCAAAGTTGTAAGTGATCAATCAATCAAGTCCGTCAATGGAGTCATTACAATAATACACTGTGGCTGAGGTAACAAAAGCTGCATAGTGTCACTAGAAGATGCCAATTTGCATTTACAAGATAGAAGCACATTCATTGACCATCCAGTGGCGGCTCCAGGATTTGGCAAGTGGAGGGCCGTTGGGGTGGCAACTTCTAATCATGGAGGGCCAACCATTTGTTATTAGGTATGTAGGGTATGTAGTATTAAGTACAGGGTCCCAACGGGGGGCCACTAGGGGGCCAGGCACTCAATAGGGGCACAGGCCCCGCCCCTATGGAGCCGCCACTGTGACCATCTGCTTATCAATAATTAATCAATATTTTTATAGAGACCTGGTAACTTTCCAAATATGCACAACAAAAATTGGAAAACTTTACGCAAACAAACACTTTTTACAGAGCAGTTTACACAAGCATGGAGTTACCGGTACGTAGGAACACTGCAGTGAAACGGTAAAGAAACAGGCGGTTACTGTAGCAGTCTGGCGAAAAATCTCACCGACCCCAGTTAAACATAGGAAACTGTGGCGTAGCCAAGGAGGTTTGGGGTTAAACCCCCCTTGGCTGCCGAAAAAAAAATTTCAATGAGTTTCTATGCATTTTTTTATTTTGGGACGCAATTTTGGGGGTCAAACCCCCCCTTGGCTGCCGACTCAAAAGTTTTAAGTGGAGTGGTATAGAATGTAACGGTGCAGGAGGTGACAAAGGTGACAAGATTTTTTCTAAGTTGGTCACAGTCAAAACTCAAAAACTCAAAACCAAACGACCTTTCCGGACGGAAATCCTGGCTATGCCACTGACAGTAAAGGTATCTTATCCAAGTGTAGAACGCTCAACACTTGTAATAGCTATGAAACAAATTCAAAGTCTTTGTACTAACCAGTGAGTTAAGATCACTCTTCTTTACCTCTGGATCAGCACCGACAACCGAACCCTCATAAGAGGCAGATGCATGCAAAGATTGGCCTTCTTCATGCAAACACACAAGACACAATTACAGTGGATCCCACTTAATCGCATACCGCTTAATTGCATAACCCGCACAATCGCATAACAACATAAAAATCCTAATCAGTTTTGTGCATACAATTAATTATCAGACGTCCCGGCTATTCGCATAGCCCAGTTAATTGCATAAGCAAGGCTTGCATGGCACCTATGCAATTAAGCGGGTTTCACTGTAGTCATTCGAAACATTACATTTCAAACTTTACTTAACAATAATATTGGAAGCACATCTCAATCCTTTATTGACAGAGACGTCAGCATAACCAACACAACATCGGATTAAAATGGAGTACCGGTACACTGATGGCAATTTGTAGAAAAGGCTACGCTCCAACAGGGGCATGCCGACGACGACGATGATGATGATAGCATAACTTTTAAAAAACTCCACAAAATATGGCTATTACTGTTGACGATAAACTCAGCCAGATAAATTATCTTCAATATATTATTAATATACTTTCTAGGAGCGTGCCTATAAAAGATAAAATAAAAGAGAAAACTTCACTAGTCATCCAATGGCACAATCGACTTGACTTGTCCGGTCGAAATCTTTTTTGTTTGTCGGCTGAGGCGCATTTGTGAAAACGTGCACCAGAGAAATGCATTCATTCATTCATTCATCCATCCATCCATCCATCCATCCAATTCATTCATCCATTCATTCATTCATTCGTCCAATCCATCACTGTACCTGGTGTCAAGGAAAGGACAGAAGTGCATAACGTTTGTCATTTCTTTCGTCAATAATGGTGAAATTCACTGGGGATCGATGCGTTCAGACTTTTCCACACCGTGGGTCAACCGATGCAGGTTAAACCCGTCTCAAAAGGGCCATTGACCGGTCAAGCACATCGACACCGCGCCTGACACAGGCTACGATATAATTCACGAAAAATTTGGAATTTTTATCAACTCGTGAATCAATCGTGGAACGCCCAGTGGCCCGACTGACAACTAATCCTCGTCCCGGAGTCCTTTTTTTTATCTGAAGGTCAGGTCAGTATTGCAATTGTTAAACTGAGTGACCAATGACCAATGACCAATGACCATAGCCAAAAGAAGAAGTAGACATAAGAACCGGAACATATAACATGTTGTCACCAAATACACACACACACAGACACACACACAGACACACATACACATCATCATCATCATCATCATCATCAGTTCGTGAAGCCAGTTGTGGTCGTTGCGATAAACCTCCGCCGTTCTCTATCTCGTGCAGCTTCAAAATGTCTCCGAAGGTGTTAATCCGCAGTCACGAGATATTTGCTACAGCCGAGTAAACGGCGGTTTCCCTCGAAACACGTATTTCCCAGAATCTGACAGTCCGTAGCCGCTGTCAGTACGACATCCAGGGCGGAGATCAGCAGGAGCGTAACCAGGAATTTTATTTAGGGGTATAATGTGAGTTGCGGGGTATAAATCTTTAAAAACTTAAAAACACAATAATAACTTTAAGGTTAAGGTAGACTGGTTTTGGAGGTGTGTATATAATTATTCAGTCTCAATTTTTTTCTAGAGCTTTCGAAATGCGACGAAAAATAATGGGCCATTTGAAACAACACTATACAAAGTCTTTCAGAAATCTATTCTCTGTAAAATGTCTAAAAAATCAATCGAGAGATAAGATGGCGCTTAAGAGAACTGGTTTCTTCTATTACAGGTTTTATAGACTACATAATATTATAAAATTGATACCCTGCATGCTTGAAATTGGACAATAGTAGTGCTACAGTAGGCTATAGATATGCAAAAATTCAGAAGAGTGATGAAACGAATTAAAACCATATATTCTTGTGTAACCATCTTTGCTGTGTCAAACCGTACTAGAATTGTCAATATATTCACTATATATATATATATATATATATATATATATATATATATATATATATATATATATATATATATATATATATATATATATATATATATATATATATACCCCCGTCGCTACACCCTGGAGATTGGAGATCTGCACTTTCTGGGACATCTTCTGACAGCCTTGCTGGTGTGAACTTACAGTTGGGCCTAGCTTGCTTTGACAAGCCTGTTTCTAAATTCCCTCATCATGAATAAAACTGTACGATTTTCCACCCAAGATCCGACACAAGTTTGAGTATGGAATGATTCCAAATTTCAAACACACACATTCTGTACAATGCCCTGCATACAGTTGCATTCTGCTTCATTGTGGAGTGTCATTATATGCTAGGGCCACTTCGCCCTCTTCGCTCATAAATTTTGATCTGCCGTCTGTCTCATGAGAATACAGATTCCAGGGATGAGGTCTTGCACCACTAGGTCCAACCCCCAACATAATTCTTGTGGGATGGTGAGAGCAGTTTGGAGTTGATCATTCATAAGAGCAGTAGCGTCGTTTCACACTTTTCTTGGAGGGGTGAGATAATTTTTTTGCAAATTTTGGCAAATTTTTGATATTTTTTGCAAATTTTTGGCAATATTTGCATTTTTGCACATTTCACATTTATTTCTTGGTTTCTTTATTTAATACATTAGGCTACACATTATTTCTTCATTTCTGTGGGTGGGCACGGCCACCCTAACCCCCCACCCCACCCCAATGACGCCCCTCCATAAGAGGTGCTATATAGATGTCTTGCCACATCACAGTACACATGTTACCTTACTAAGGACAGCGAAACACTAGTGCTTTTATAAATTCAACATATTAATAGGAGTGAATTATAATGCATATTTCTTAGAATGAGCAGCCTTCCTAAGTAAGTAAAGTAAGTAAAGTAAAATCTCGTGGATTTCTATAGTGCCTTGGAAAACAGCACAACAGTAGCTGCTTATTCTTAGGCGCTCAGCCTCTCTTAAAATAGCTATGGGGAAGGTATGTTATCAGCCAGGCAATAGTCAACGTCCAAAGGGTAGTGAGGCTAGGTTGTTACAGCTATGGAGGATATGATTTTAGAAAAAGGAATGATTTAAGCTTAGACCTGAAGACTTGAGGAGATAATGCGGGAATGATAGGAAATGAGGAATCAGATTTTATTGTTTGAAAGTGTCCAAGTCTGCGGAGGGAAGCTGGGATCGAGTTCCAAAGAGAACCTATACAAAGAGATCAATACAAAAACTATAATGTGTGAATTAGTAAGTATGATTGATTACACCAACATTGTGTAAACATTTTTATGCAACTATCAGACTGTGTACATCCTCCTAAATTTCCCAACAGACATGTCTCAGGTTATATGTTCCCAGACTCTGTAGACTTTACGCAAAGACATAAATTTCAGAGTTCGTTGATCGTGAAGAAAGAACATAACGCTTTTTCCTCCGTAACTGAGTTACCTGACTGCACTGTACCTTGACGTGAAGAGGACGGCTGAGTGGATGACAGAGCAGCGGAATTGTCATGCGATAGATGGCGCCACTCGTAGGCGACACAAATGGCGATGACGACGGCGACGAAGAGAATTACCACAGCTGCGATGCAGCCGTACAAAAGAATGAGGCCGCTTGAATGATACCGGGTGCCCTACAGAATGAGAACATCCATGTTCAGCACTTTATCAGTATAGCAACAACAACTAATGGAATTGGTATCTCGCATCAGGGCCAGTAGCGCCATTTCACACTTTTCTTAAGGGCAAGATAAATTTTTTGGCAAATTTTCACAAATTTCTTGCAATTTTGGGCACTTTCTGGCTAATTTTTTGGGTCAATTTTGGCAAATTTGCAAACGTTATACTGTATATTTTTGGTTAATTTTTGGCAAATTTCGCGATTGTTTGCACATTTCACATTTATGTATTTATTTAAGACATTAAACATTATTTCCTCATTTCCTGGGGGGCACGGCGCGGCTGTTGTGGGGAACCCCACAGAAAATTCCTGGGAGACGCTAAGAACTGAAAGCCTGAAACAACCTCCAGATTCGATCCAAACTTTGATCATTTTTCTAATCAAATGATTTAACATACATAGATATCAAATTCGTTTGTATCTATTGAAAAAATTTATAAATTAATTTGAATCTTATGCAGTTACTTGGACTCCTCCTTCGATTGCAGCTATGGATTTCCAAGCTCAAACAACTATGAACATGATTCTGACTACAACTTTCTCTCTGAAGCAACCATAGACCGAGATTGAATACATTATTCCAGTATAATGACTCTTTTGAGAATGTCTATGATTGATTGATTGATTGATTGACTGATTGACTGATTAATCTGGATAATGATTCATAAACTAGGAATACCAAACCGAGGCGCTAAACAAATAGCCTAAATCTGACCACACAACTGTGCTCTAAAGTCATAAATCGTTAAAAAAGTATACTGAGATCAAATGGAAACTACTTCTCTCAGTCTCTCAGTGTTGCAGAAGCAGTTCAGTCCCCAATTATAATTGTAATTATTGTTATTGTTACATTTTTGCCAATGTAATTGCAGTTCAAGCATACCTCCATGAGTTCAAGTCTTCGTCCGCTCACATAAACCATTGACATATAAACATAACCATTAAATCCACCACCGAACTAAGCCTTTCAAATTAGCTATCTATGTTCTGCTGCGCTTTTTGTGAATAAAAGTTTAATGCCATCATCGGAACATGGAATTATTTGAAAAGTCTGACATGACGGACATTTTGTTTTGGTGAATTAGTCATGCTCGAAAAAAGGCTTGAATTTGTTGACTCATTTGCGGGTTTGTGAAAGAATGAATTTGTTACTAATTTATTAATTATTTTAGACAATTAAGTTTTTAAAAGAAGCAGAAAGAGGAATGAAAAGTAATTGTAATTCCATTGACACGTTTGTAATTGTAAGCAGCATTCTCGTAATTGCAAAAAGAAAGCAAAGCCAGAAGTTCCAAGTCTTCGTCCGCTCACATAAACCATTGAGACAGATACCATTAAATCCACCACCGAACGATGCGGAAGCGACATGACGGACATTTTGCGTGACCTTGAGGCGACGGAAGCGGTGTGTTGGGAGACGCAGCATTGTAATCAGAAGCCTTGCAAGGCGTCGCAGTGATATGACTGATATCGCGCAAGACGTCACACTAGCGGCGTAACGTGTCACGACTCGACAGAGAAATGACATAAAACCTATTCTAATCTATTGGCAAAATGACCTCTTGCTGTTGGTCATGCACATTCTAAATCTAGACCATGTCTTAGGAACTGCGGTGGATCGACACATTTGGACACCGGCAGTTATTATAAACAGCTCTATCGTGCGTATTAGTCGACCAATATCGTCAAAATTGGACCATCATTTAGTTATCTGAACGCTGATGACCAGCAGTGGCGTCGCTAGGGAGTGCAAGAGAGGGTGGTGCCGGCTGCACTGGGTGACACCAATTACAAAATCACAAGGGGTGACACCAAAACGTTCGGTGCTTGTAAAATGATGATGATGATGATGGTGGTGGTGGTGATGGTGGTGATGATGATGACGATAATAATAATAATAATAATAATAATAATAATAATAATAATAATAATATCTACAGTCTATACCATTACAGAAAATAGCATAATAATAATAATAATAATAATAATAATAATAATAATAATAATAATAATAATAATAATAATAATAATAATAATAATAATAATAATAATAATAATAATAATAATAATAATAATGTGATTTAAAAATATTTAGGAGGCTAAATAAGCCTGTGTGAAAACCATTGTATTGTAAATAGGCTAAACTGCCCCCACTTAACTTATAAGCTTGTGCTGGAGGACTCAAGATGGTCCGTGGTGTATTTTTTGTTTAGGGATGGGGAGACGCCATGACATTACTGCACCTGGTGACGTCAACTCTAGTGACGCCTCTGATGATAAAAATCACCCAAAGACGGTTCCAATCTTTGCAATCCAAATTACACAGACATCACTCGGGCTGTCAAGGGATGACTCCAAAACTAATGATGAAAAAAACATGCAGCAAGTTGACCGACAATTAGACAGGGGCGCAGCCATGGATTTGATTTGGGGGTATATTTACTCATATGCCGATAGAATGTTTTCCCTCATCGGTAGTTTGAGGAATAGGAATATTGGGCAGCAAATGTTTGTTAAAATTAGCGCCTTCTTTGGAAAGAGCACCTACTTTTTTATCAAACAATGATTCCTAATGAAAGGATGTTTTGTGCAGAGCCGGGGCGCCCACAGATGGAGGAAAAGGAAGCAAATGCTTCCTAAAAAAAGCTAGGGGAGGAAATTCCCCCCTGAGTTTTACTGTTTTGGTATCACGTTAGAGTATACAGCTTAGGGAAGGGGGAAGCTGCATGCTTCCAGCAGCCAGGATGATGGGCGCCCCTGCATGGTGCAGAGAGCCAGAAGTCGGTTTCTGAATCGGATCTCATGTCTTTAGGCAGAGGTTCCGTCCTATTAGTGTGTCCGGAGTCTAACACAGGAAGCTCCGTGCTAATTAAAAGCTTCGGCTTTCTGGCACTTCGTATACAATGACATACAAACAGTAACAATGTACAGATTTAATGGACTAGACAGACTGTCTATACAGGCGACGACGCCGTTCTCATTTGTGTTTAAGGAAAACGAAGGCAAGAATGTAGAAAACAATCCGCTGTTCCTCATGAAAGCAGACACTTTTAAAACTGATATTTGCTGTCGGGAAATCCAGAGAATTCTCGGAAGAGAGCCTACATGTAGAAAGCGAATATTACTGAATTTATAAGAAAAACAGTCAAAAAAAAGTCAACATACTATGCCGAAATTAATTACTCGCCAAGGAATCAGTTTAGGATATCCATTTCTAATTAATTTTATATGCATAGCTAGGGCTCTAAAAATGAAGTAGCTGCCACAATTCTTAACCCCTTAACTGGGCAACTATTTGTAACTCAATGTAAAATGGACGAGCAGTACTCGGGGCACCCAGTTAAGGGATTAATATTATTAATATTATTACAAGCAACTACAGTTGCGTTGGTAATTGTTGACAATCTGTGGATAATTAGCCAGCATTATTGGTGCCATCTGGACCAGTTTAGGAGGGGGAGAGAAGACTGTCATTTTCCAATTCCCCTTTCTCTTTGCTATCGAAAGAATGGATAGTCTAAGCATGGACTACTATAGCAGTCCATGGTCTAAGCAATTACCCGACATTTCCCTCGGCTCGTCCCCAAGCAAAATACCACACCGCGTCTGGATTCAATCAGGCCCCTATATTCGACACAAGAAAGCAAATTGCTGACCGCCCGAGGCACAACAGGTACGAATAACACTTTGGTCATATTTTTCTCTTGGAAAGTTTCTTACGTCTTTGGCCTTTTACTTTAAAAACCTATACACTTTAATTTTATGGAACGTTCACACACACACACACACACCAGTGGCGGCTCCACCGGAGGGTCAGGGGACCCGTGCCCCCCTATTGAGTGCCTCCCCCCACTGCCCCCCCAGTTGGGACCCTATACTTAAAGCTACATACATTAAACAACAAATGGTTGGTCCCCCATGATTAGAAGTTGCCACCCCAACGCCCCCTCCACTTGCCAAATCATAGAGCCGCCACTGACACACACACACACAAACAAACAAACACACAATATCACTAAGATAATGAAGATATTGTGACAACTGCATAAAATTGATTACTTGATTTGCTGACATTTTTGTCGGTGTTTCAATGCAGCACTAATTAATTTAAGTAATTGGTGTCAGAAATTTCAATGCAATTCCTTTCAACGCCCCCCGAACCGTTTTCAGTAATACAGTATTCAAAGAAATAAAATTATTGCGGACCCGCCCGGGCCCCCTACGGATCGCTGGATCCCTGGGCATTTGCCCTCTGTCCATCTCGGCCGGCCGGCCGGCCTGGGCGAAACTGCGTTAATTCGACGTGCACGAGATTTACGCAAGAATTTTTATAATGCATCTAAATTGCAGCGTTGACCAGCGTCAGTTAAAGTTGAGCTTGGCTGAGCACAGCGAACAGTCCCCGCTCGTGGCAAAAATGGTCATAAAACAAGGACCAAATATTATTTCTGTTTGAAAAAATCGTTTTACTTCGTCGCCTATACTGCTGCCCGCCTCTCTTTGCCCCGCGAGGAATTTACCCGGACCTCGCAAATTATTAGAGGACAATAAATGATGTCGAAGTGCACCATTAGTTAATTCCACTATCCTGACACAGTCCACATCGGACAGATGATTTTCGGGCGGCGCTGGGTCAGACAGGTGACTGCAATTGATAACGTATACAGACCAAATCAGAAATTGTGGCCATGCAAATTGATTGAAAACCTATAGCTACGCGGCGTTTTAAGGCGTTACCGTCTTTACTGTACCACTGCAGTGACACCAGTAAACTATTTAGGGCCTACTTGTCAGAAATTATTCAACGGTTGCAAAGTAAACAAAATCATGTAGACCTACCCATTAAAGTAGATATTTTTCGATTAAATCAGTAGCGTCATTTCACACTTTTCTTGGAGGCGAGATAATTTTTGGCAATTTTTTCCCAAATTTTGGCCAAATTTGGCGATTTTTTGCGTATTTAACATTTATGCATTTATTTAGTACATTATACATTATTTCTTCATTTCCTTGAGGGGGCCACGGCTCCCTGCCAGTGTTTAATCTAGACTCCTGGACTCCGGGGGGACTGAAAAAGCCGGGAGGAACTGACAAAGCCGGGGAGAATTTTGCTAGGGGTCGCTGTTAGTCCATGTAGTATTCCAAAATTTCCGGGGGGAATTTGAAATTTCCTGGGAAAGGGCACTTTTCTCCTGCCCTTTGCGTATTTAACATTTATGCATTTATTTAGTACATTAGGTCGCTGTTAGTCCATGTAGTATTCCAAAATTTCCGGGGGGAATTTGAAATTTTCTGGAGTAAAAAGGGCACTTTTCTCCCCGGAAACGGCCTAGATTAAACACTGCTCCCTACCCCCCCCCAATGACGCCCCTGGATTAGATTAGTCTAAATGGCGTATCAGTGTCACTGATTTTCACTGGCCTGCTAATTGCTGAACCTGCTACTATGCATGCATGGGGACGTATTTTTATTGAATTAACTGCAGGCATTATATATACGCGATTCTCTCCACATACAGAACTAGCGACTATATATACAGCTGGCACACGAAGGTTAATGAAGATGCACGGTGCAGAATGGAGTTGATTCTAAGAACCCCGTAAAGCAAGACAGAGTACTGTACTTTCGTTCAACTTTTCTCACAAGACGCGCCTTTTGAAAGATGTTTTTTTTTTCACAAAGAAACACACGTTAATTAAGTACAGTATACGGACATCAGAAAACCCCCCACGGCCATTTGCCTACATGTAGTAGCTTCTGGCGGGGGGCGGGGGCGGGGGCGAGGGGCGGGGGTGGAACGAAGCCGTAGCAGATGTTTTATCGTCTGGCCGTTAAAAGCAATGCAGCGAAAAGCCGCCTGGCGTTCAATAATCCGTCGTCTGCCGCGAGTCCACCTTTTAAAGGACAAAAAAGAACTTACGCTGTACGTGTCTGTTTTAACCCCTTAACTGGGCGCCCCGAGTCACGCTCGTCCATTTTACATTGAGTTACAAATAGTTGCCCAGTTAAGGGGTTAAGATCCGGCGGCAAAATGAAGTTCATCAGACCAGCAGACCTCGTATCAGTGATAATTTAGACTTTCTCGCTCAAGCGCAAACGTTTTACACTGATCAGACTTATTGTGTTATGATTAAGCTTATATACTATTTATTGAGGCTTGTAAATCATTTCCTCCATAGCCAGTGGCGTAACGTTGGGGTGGGGGTGGGAGGGGGCACTTTGGAGACAGACCCCCGGGCTCCGGGAGAGGGGGCCCCCGAAGAGTGATATTTTTTATGTTTTTCCCGCCCGTCAATACTATAGGCCTAAACGATGTGACGACTTTTTTTGCTCGTCAGCCACTAGGGCCCCCATATCAAGGATGTCCCCCGGGCCCCCCAAAAGTCACGCTACGCCACTGTCCATAGCTGCCTGTGACAAGCTAGCCTCAATGCCCTTCGAATATTGACTATTGCCTGGCCGCCGATCTTTCACCTTTCCCATAGCTATATTCTAAGAAAGGCTGGGCGCTACATAAATCCACGAGATTTTACTTACTTACTTAAATTCAATGCTGCAGTATACAGTATAGGGCTCATCCATATAGTACAAACGCAAAACAGGCATATTTACATCCCTCTCCCCCCGTTTGCACACCGTATGCCCACATACGCAAAATCTCCTAAATACAAGCCTCATCCGAGTCATCCCCCTCGGTGCATACGTACTACATGGATGGCCCCTCACTCAAATAATTCTCTTAATAAAGACCTTCTAAAGCGCCATTTTAACAGCACGTCGATTTGGCAACGCATAAGCAAACTCTTTTTTTCTATCAAAATCCAATGGACCTGCTCCGTTCTCAACTGTCAGTGGCTCTGTTAGATGTTCTATGACCTACATTTATATAGCGCCTCAAACCATTTTTTAAAAGGTAAAGATTTAAAGGGTTCCGTGCCCCCCCACGGACGACGTTAAGTAAGTCACTGTCGCATTATTTTACTAAGAGGAATGATTCTCCATTCGCAAAAAACAATTGATGCCAGTCTGCCCCCCTTTTCCCCAATACTAAGTAGGCCGCGCGCACAGACGCAGTACGTTAGCTGTCGCACGGCGGCGATCGTTCTGCCAAGGTCGACCAGCCGGACGTATACTTGTAGACTCTCGGACAGTTTGCCGATCGTATAAGATGCACTTCTAAGGCGGATATAGGCTGCTCTCCCCACCCCCAGGAGACCAGTTTTTACTACACGACGGTCAACACAGATGGCCTTCATGTGGATATATATATATATATATATATATATATATATATATATATATATACGCCACCCTATATACATATACATATAATATATATATATACCACCCTATATACATATATGCCACCATATATATAATATATATAGGGTGGGTATATATATATATATATATATATATATATATATATATATATATATATATATATATATATATATATAGGTATGGCGCGTAAAAAACCGACTATATTAAATGCAAACTTAAATGTGACTAGTCCGGTTTTTTGTCCTATGTATACCTCTGTCTCTCTGTTTCTGTTTCTGGTCAATCGGTCAGTCAGTCAGTCAGTCAGTCAGTCAGTCAGTCAGTCAGTCAGTCTGTCTGTCTGTCTGTCTGTCTGTCTGTCTGTCTGTCTGTCTGTCTGTCTGTCTGTCTGTCTGTCTGTCTGTCTGTCTGTCTGTCTGTCTGTCTGTCTGTCTGTCTGTCTGTCTGTCTGTCTGTCTGTCTGTCTGTCTCCCCTGCAACAACAAGCTGTCTAGCCGTCCGAATAACAAAACGTCTCGATCAACGATGCTCCATTGATTTCGTACTGTTTCTAATTCTTCGGCGTTCGTTTCCATCTTCCTCGGTTATCCTCAAGACGAGGCAGTCGCCGTCGAAAGAGGATTTATGCTTTTTCGTTTGACGCATATTCGATTCGTTCGACGCTTTTACTGCCGCATTCGCAGACGGAGTGTCGGTAAAATCCGTAAAAAGGTCCTTTATCTGTCTGTAGCAGTGTGGTTTTCGGGAGGTTGAGTTGTGCGGGGGGAGGTTTTTAATTTTGTTTTGTGCTAAATAAGTTAGTTGAATAAGTTAAGTACCGCATACAGAGTGCTGTGTAAAAGTCTGGAATCACCCAACAAATCTTCGGGTTTTCGTCTGTCCACGGCTATCTCCGGAATGTTACCTTGGAGATAATGTAGGCCTATTCAATTGCATATTATGTTAGAAACAATAATATATATATATATATATATATATATATATATATATATATATATATTAAGGTGTTGCAAATTTTGATTTTCAATTACTTTCAAATGGTTTCATATGAGCTTTTACTCACTTATTATGAATGTAATAATGTTTTTGTTTGAAAGCTCAGAAAAGTTCATAAATTTTTAGCATATGTTTTTCATATACTTGTCTAGCAGATTTCTTAAATCCATAGATACTCTAGTAAATTTGAAGACACTGCCATAAAACAAGGATGTGCCACAAAGGCGATGTCAGCTACAAAATGAAAATATGGGGTAGCCCAGCAGTTTTTTCATATCAAAGGGAGAGAAAGGAAATTAGAGATACATGGACGATGCAAGATGTTCCTGTTATTACATTGATATCACTCGCTATTACAAACATGGACCATAACCTTCTGCATTTAAAACGGCTCATCCATGACAACCCTCGTTATTCCATAATGCTAATAATGCACAAGATTTGTGTAAATTAAACCGCAATTTTGAAACTTATTTCGACCTGTTAGAGATGGATTTCAAGCACTATATTAAGTCACTGTCTTTAGCATTCTTCACTACATCGATATCAATCGTTATTGTAAACATAGGCCATCGCCTTATGTATTTAGAGC
This sequence comes from Metaphire vulgaris, assembly GCA_018105865.1. NCBI lineage: Eukaryota > Metazoa > Annelida > Clitellata > Crassiclitellata > Megascolecidae > Metaphire > Metaphire vulgaris. Next base: position 10,983,379 of record CM030862.1, on the reverse strand, counting down.
CCCTCCAGCATGACAAACCCCGATGTTCCACAGTGCTAATAATGCAGAGTATTTGAGCAAATACAACCGCATATTTGAAATTTATTTCGTCCTGTTATAGAACGAATTCAAGCACCATATTCAGCCACTATCTTTAGCATCCATTACTACATTGATATCAATCGCTATTGCAAACATGGGCCATCACCTTCTGCATTTAAAACGACGCATCCAAGACAACCCTCGTTAGTCCATAATGCTAATAATACACAGGATTTGTGCAAATTCAACTGCATTTTTGAAACGTATTTCGTCCTGTTAGAGATCGATTTCAAGCACTACATTGAGCCATTGTCTTTAGCATTCTTCACTACATCGATATCAATCGCTATTATAAACGTAGGCCATCGTCTTCTGTATTTATAAAGCATCCAGCATGACAACCGCCGTTGTTCCATAATGCTAATAATTAATGCACAGTATATGTGAAAATAAACCGCACATTTGAAAGTTATTTCGTCTTGTTATAGATCGAATTCAAGCACCATATTCAGCCACTATCTTTAGCATCCATTACTACATCGATATCAATCGCTATTGCAAACATGGGCCATCACCTTCTGCATTTAGAACGGCTCATCCATGACACTCAACTAGAGGTTTCGTTGAGCACAATGACGAACCTGGAACTGATTGTGTACTGTGTGCAGTGTTTTGTTCAGATACAGAGCCTGGCAATACTGGCAATAAAAATGGCATCATTGCATTGATAACGAAATGCATTCCCAACATTACGTTATTTTCTATTTGTTATTGTTGTGTCTCTATTCTATGGGGCATTAAGGTATTTTAACGTAAAGTGTTAACGAAAATTGCTATAGTTACTAAAAGTAAGACCAGAAAATTATGAACTTTTTGTAACTTACAAAAATTTCATATTCATATCTGTTTCATATGTAAAAAGTGTCATCTGAAAAGTTTTGAAAGTTTTTGAAAATCAGAAATTTTGTGTTTTTTTGCAACATATATATATATATAATATATATATATATATATATATATATATATATATCTGGCTTTGATAATCACCACATTTAGACCTATAGGAGGATTTGCAGTTTCACCGTTTAAGTGACGAATTATATGTCAAAACTGGATTGGGATCAATTAACCAGAGCTCCTTTTTGTAATCAATCACATGTCAAATTATTTCAACCATTCATAGATCAGACAGTTTGCATGCAAAATGACGCGATTGATGTTGCCGTCCCATGGTTTCAGCGTCAGTTGGGCAGCATACTTTACAGTGCTGTCAATTAAGACGAATAATATAATCTGTTTATGACATTGAAATCCTGTTTTTGCCGGTCAGTTCATGGTGAGCAATGACGGGTTCTATAGCACCAAAGCATAATCGGCTGAACTTATATAGCGCGATCATCAGTTCCAAAAGAGAGGCGACATAGCAATGCATGACAATGAAAAAGATGAAGAAGAAGAAGAAGAAGAAGAAGAAGAAGAAGAAAAAGAAGGAGGAGGAGGAGGAGGAGGAGGAGGAAAATACAAAAATTATGTAACACAATACTATACAAGTTATCTGAGCGCCTAAGAATAGGCAGCTACTGTTGTGCTGCTTCCAAGGCGCTATCGAAATCCACGAGATTTTACTTTACTTTACTTTATCTTTTAAAATGTTTCCAAACAATAATTCAACATCTATTTTAAGCAATCACATTTACCTTTTCAACATTTATCTCATTACGGAACAATAAATTTTGAAAAGGACAAAAATTGACAAGTGATTCCAGACTTTTGTACGACACTGTAGCTTCCCCTTTCTATGTATACAGCATAGACGTAGCCACAGGGGAAGCAATACGACAGCGCATCACACGGAACGGTACGTTGCGGTCAGCTATAACTATAAGCATCGTAGCCGGACAAAATGTCCGCGGAAAAAATGTCACGGTTAGGATTAGGGTCAGAGTTAAGGTTACATTTTGTCCGCGGACATTTTGTTCTAGCACCCTGGACATACACTATAAAACGAGTCCGATATACTGTAGACTATTTCTTCGGCTTTCCATTTGCTCTGTTTGCAATGGTCGATAAACTTCTGAAAATTCATCTTCCATTACTTTCCATTACTTCCATTAAACATTCATCTTCCATTTTTACTCTGTTCTCTGCCTCTGTCTGTCTGTCTCTCTTTCTTTCTGTGTCTGTCTCTGTGTCTGTCTGTCTGTCTCTGTCTGTCTGTCTGTCTCTCTCTCTGTCTCTCTCTATCTGTCTTTCTCTCTCTGTCTCTCTCTCTCTCTCTCTGTCTCTCTCTCTATCTGTCTCTCTCTGTCTCTGTCTCTGTCTCTGTCTCTCTGTCTCTCTCTGTCTCTCTCTGTCTCAATCTCTGGCTCTGTCTCTGTCTCTCTCTCTGTCTGTCTGTCTCTGTCTCTGTCTGTCTGTCTGTCTCTCTCTCTCTCTCTCTCTCTCTCTCTCTCCAGATTAACGCAATAGGTCGGAAAACGGAACAGCGTCTTAACGGTAATCCAGCAGCCGTGGCGTTTGTTCCTAGCTTTCTCCATCCGTCTCCGGAGCCGGCGCTGTGCGCCGCGAGGTCCCCGAGGCTATCGCGGGGGTAGTCCTTGGGCGAGCACATGTGTTCCGGCGGAGGTCAGAGTGTCCCTAATGGGATAAGAGAGTACGCCCGCCTGGTTCATTTAGATGTGACCGCAGCAGCGTCGCCCATGCACCCCGACCCCGACCCCCAGTTAAATCCATTCGCTTCTTTCGTGTATATATATATATATATATATATATATATATATATATATATATATATAGCAATATTGAATATGACTCCAAGTCGGGTCCAATAGTCATCGTACGGGATACGTAGTCGCGGGGGGGGAGAGGGAGATGGAGTGTGGGGAACTTATCTGCCGTTAAAACCATTTTCTCTTTCGTTTTGCGATTCGCCTTTTACGGCTGTCACCTCCGATGACGCACAGGTTTCTCAAATACATGTATATCCATAATGCATTCAGTTTCTTACAGATTTTCACAGTCGTGTTTAATGATGCTGATAATGTCAACGACGA
>CM030862.1:10872805-10975305 GCA_018105865.1 Metaphire vulgaris | reverse complement strand
CAATAAACTTTGTCGAAAAAGGCTGACAAAAAGGCATTTTCTCCCCGTAATATTACAATTTTCTATAATGTTACTACAATTTCACGGAAAATAGGTTGACAAGCAAAAAAGTCATCCGCAGTTTTTCCCGCGTAATTTTACTTGGCTTAAAATTCCGGTGCATCCCCACTCATCCCCTCACGTGGAACCTCCACTGTCTCTCTCTCTCCCTCATTCCCCTTGCTCTCTCCGTCCCCCTCCGTCCGTTCCTCCTTCCCTCCTTCGCTCCCCCCTCCATCCATCCAATGCATGCTGTGTATGACAGTCATTCTCGCATTGCCTCAATTTTCAGTATCTCTGTCTCCTTCTCTGTCTCCGTCTGTTTTTGCCTGTCCGTCCGTCTGTCTGTGTCTCTGTCTCTGTCTTTGTCTCCAGTGCATGCTGCACGATGCATGGCAGTCATTCTCACGTGGTCTCAGAAATTCATGGGCGTCCGCAGAAATTTTTCCAGGGGGTGCAAAACAGGGTCTTGTGACAAAATAAATGAAAAAATTTCCAGTGGGGGTGCAAAACAAGGTTTTGTGACGAAAGAACCAAGTAATTTTACTTTTTTCATAACTCCACATTTTTTCCAGGGGGGGTGCAATTGCACCCTTGCACCTCCCTCTGGACGCCCATGCGAGTCAGAATGGCGTTTACATATTATCCGGGCAGTGTGTGTGTCTCTGCCATTCGCCGTGGCCTCTGCTGAGATAACGGTCGCCGACTCTCGCTGTCCTTATAAATTTCGTGCGGCGTTGAAACGTCGGATCATCGAGGCTTTAAAATTACCCTGACGCTCCCCGGCAAAAACGGAGACCCGCGCCCCGCCCCCCAATTTCAAAAGCTCTTCCCATAATCTCTGTAATTTTTCTGATTTAAGGCAAGAGACTTCTTGGAAAATACTTCTTGAGATTATATATATATATATATATATATATATATATATATATATATATATATGCAAAATATGCAAAACTGCCAGGAAAAGTAAAGGTTGTTTTTCAAGGTTAGGGGAAAAGTATAGAACACGAAACACGAAATACATGTACGTCTGGCTGGCGGAGACATAGTCGAGACCACGCAGACGCAAGGACGGACGGACAGAGAGTAGGACACAGAGACTGGCAAACACACACACACACACACACACAGAGGCTGCTGATGTTAATTCTTGGATATCCACTTATCCAATCCGAGTAGAATTAGCAACAGCGATCAGAGCATTATTTAGATTATAATTGTAAATCAAAAGAAGTCTTTGGGAGGGACAAACAGATATACAGAGAGACAGACGGATAGAACGACAGACTGACGGATAGGCAGCAGAGAGACAGACAGTTTAGAAAGACAGACAGATAGAGAGAGAGAGAGAGAGAGAGAGAGAGAGAGAGAGAGCAGGAGAGAGAGAGAGAAATAGAGAGAGGCCCCTGAGAGAGAATAAAATTTCTTGACCTTTTTTTGCCCTTGTCAAAAATTTCTTGACCTTTTTTTCATTTTGCCGGGCCCCTTTTTGCCCGGGCCTCTACTTTACTGTTATTATTCATGTTATTGGTTATTATACGTATTCATCATGGGCCCGGGCCCCACCCCACCCCCGACCGCCGGGCCCCTCTACAGTTGCTCCCCCCTGTCCCCTCTCGGCGGCCCTGAGAGAGAGAGAGAGAGAGAGAGAGACCACAGTGTTCAAACAATGTGCGTGTAGTTCAGAGAAAAAGAAGATAGAAGATTCGTGAAAAAACCAAAACCTATTTTAAAGTCTTTTATTCGCTAATAAAAAAATGAAATTGGCTGAAAAAAGAGACAAAGCTTTTGGCTGCAAACACAAGCTGACGTTTCAAGCCCAAGAGAAAATTAGTAGAAAAATAGTCTTTTCAACAATAGCCTATATCTGTTTCGAGATTACACGAAAAACCATGAAGTAGGCTATTAAGTAGCAAGGTCACGTCATTTCCCTTTAACCAAATTGAAAACACAGCATACAAATAAAATCTTTGCTTATTCGTGAGCCTCTGACAGAAGAATTTTGGCCTAGAAGATCCCTACAGATTAAAAATGCCGCAAAATATCCGCTGAAGGATTTTTCAAGACCTGGTGGCCTATAGGCCTATTATCTATTGTCAGCCTTCTTAACCCTTTCGCCGCGGAACGCCGATATTTCGGCTGCATAGCCTATATTGGCCACACGGATCGCCGCGTAAAAGGGTTAAACAACAGTCCACAGAACACAAATTCACATCTACGCGGCGGGCGATTATGTCCCACACACAGTCACACCGACTACTATCTAAAATTGACTTAATACGGACAATTTGCACACACACACACACAGAAGCCGAGCCTGGAAATAAATCTTCAGCGCTACTACGGCACCTTTCATCACACGGAATACCGGAAGGCGTTATTCTACCACCGCCGAGCAATCACAACTCATTGGTAGTCAATAAAGGAAGGTTTAATGCGGCACAGTCTGACCAAACGCCCATACATCATACGCAAAGGTCTGTAACGCTATTGACAAAGTTCCGAGTCCATCATCTCCGCGCGCTCCAACCGATAAAGCAAGACGTTCTATCACCGTAGGCTTTGCTGCGCTTGTAAATTACTCCAATCTTCCCGGATTACAGCCATTATTTATCACAGAAAGAAGTTCATTTTTGCGACGGGCTGCACGCAGGCGAATAGCGGACTTCTTGAAGCCATTTCATCGGATTCGTAGAAAAGTTGAGAAACTTTGACAAATTGCGCGCACATTAACAAGAAAATCCTGACACTGTCGACTATCTTAGCCGAATTAGCCAGTTCTTCTATAGTCTTCCAGTTGAGAAATTTTTTTACATAAAAAAGTTATAAGTCTTTGCCGGATGTATTTTAAACCAAATATTTTATTAGATGTAGGGCTAACATTTGCATTAGTCCAAAATGACTGTGTACTAACTATACTATAAAACAATCTGTTATATTGTATAGCCTATCCAACCTATTACGGAAAAACAGGCAAGCGAAAACCCTAGACACGCTTTTAGCAGACGCTCTTGTATGATTGATAGTACAGAGGCGGTTCAAAATGGCCCATAAACCTTTGCAAAATCAAGGGAGTCCTTCGATAAAGAAAAATCTATACCGTGTCTATATATATCAGCTAAGCTTATATCTTAAGTTGCATCATACATCAACAGACGTTCATATATAGCACGAAGCTTATCCAGGGGCGTAGCCAGGAATTTGATTTGGGAGGGTATAAATATTTTGGCTACATTTCCCAACAACTACATCCCCCAAGCTCGACATATTCCCCCCTACTGCTCCAGGTCACAAATCGCACCCTGCCTGTTAGCCATGCCAAACGACACTGTGCACAGTCTTTCAAAAGTCTCTCTCTTTCTCTATCTCTATCTCTGTCTCTGTCTCTGTCTCTGTCTGTCTGTCTGTCTCTCTCTGTCACTCTCTCTCTCTCTCTGTTTCTGTCACTGTCTGTCTCTTTTTCTGTCTGCGTGTCTGTCTGTCTGTCTGTCTCTGTCTGCGTGTACATATTCTCTGTAAAGCATGGAAGAGAAACTTCATGGTTCTCGACATTTAAGAGCAAGAGTTCTTGGAAAGAGAAAATAAAATCCGAAAAGGGAAAACTTTAACAACCGGATGATAAAATAAGAGAAACTGTTATTTTATTCGTCTGCTGGTTTCGACATTCACATCTTCCGACACATTGCATCTCAAAATATCGTCTGCCATGGATAGAACACCGCCATTGCATGCATGTCGCCGCCGCAGACGGCAAACAGGCGATCAGAACGCCGAAACGGGACAAATATTTCCTCTCCACGCACACGTTTGATTTATTGACCGCGTCTCGCAAGAGACAGGCGATTTTCGCTGTTCGCGCGCGACAACAGAGACAGGGCCGGCAGTCGGCCCCATGCGACGCCAACAAAGGGAGGGAGGGGACTGAGTTCCAGAAGCGAAGGCACCAACGCGCAACCTTTCAAATATTGTTTATCATTTTCATCACGCGACGTCAAAACCTGTCCTTCTGTCGACCGGCGACCGTTCAAATAAAAGTACATGGCCAGAAAAATCCCACGGCAATATCAAGCAGCGGTTCTCAACCTTTATAGTGCCGCGAGGCATGATGTTGCAACCCCCAACCAGGCCCGCCGAGAGAGGGCCCTGCAGAATACAATTTCTTGACGACCTTTTTTCTTTTTTGCTTGTCAGCCTTTTTACATGTTAAAATGAGTAAATTTTGCGCAATATCAATAAAAGAGACAACTCTATATTTCTGAAGGTCTCCGGCGACCCCCTGGCAAATCGTCATTCGACCCCCTTGGGGGTCGCGACCCACAGGTTGAGAACCGCTGGCCTAGAGAGAGAGGTGTAGCAAAACAACTATACGCACAATTCACACATAGCCTATAGTCTATTGCAGTGGCGTAGCAGGGTTCAGAAATAGCGGGGAGGGGGACACATCGACATCATTTTCTAAAAGTGAAAATGAAAAGCCGCACAAGCAAAAACGATTGTCAATGAGCTCTTACCACAGAGGTAGGTAACGGTAGGTAGGTAGGTAGGTATACTCCATACCATACCCATACACTCGCAACGGTTTTGCGCAAATCTCACAACTAATCCCAGCCAGAATATGGGGTCCGGACCCCACTGTGCCCCACCCCACCCCCCCATCCCCGTGGCTACTCCAATGGTCAGTTGTTGCTAGACCGTGCCAGAAGTGAGATCGTGGTCAAATTTCCAAACATCGATGCACGCAAAGGTACGCGTGCAAACGGTCAACCAGACATACATCGAGTATGAGCAGACAGTATAGGAGCTAAATTGAGTGACAGGGATCGGATAAGGTTCATAAGCCTTCGGAGGTCTGTGGGGGTCTGTGGGGGGAGGGGAAATTCTTACACGGTCACCGCAATCGAAATGCAAAATCGTGTTCCCTCGAGATAATCTCTCGCGGCAGGCGAAGAATTCTAACGACGACAGAAAACAGCAGAGAGGAAACAGTCAAATATTAAACAGGTAAAACAATTGTAACGATTATTTATGAGAAAAAGTGTCCGTACTGAACTTGAAGACCCGATTACAGTAAAACCTCGTTAACATGTACTCGGATAAGATAACGAACGATCGTTTAAAGCAGAACTTTTTAGGACCGCTCCCCTGATTCGGTTAACACGGACACTTTTTTTGAGCCATCCCCGAAGTGCGTGTTAACTGGAACTGACTGTACTAATAATTAATATTGGGCAGACATCCCAGAGGCCGACGATAACCGGGCGGCCGAAAACTCGTTTGGTATCCGCGAACTTCCTACAGTCTTAAAGTAATAGGCTATCCCCGTATTCGATGAAACCAATCGCAGATGAAGAAGATAATGAAAGAACGCAACACGAAATGAAGATCATTGCACCGATCAAAGATGGAATCTCTGTTGTCCTATCGCTTGAAAAGTGCAAAATACTCCGTCGTATCAGAAGGACTACATTAGGAAATTTGTTCGGCATTCCGTGAATAAGGAAACCTATATTAGTAGTATTACTCATGCAAATGTTTATCCAAAAGAACTTTGGCGTAGCCACGGGGGGGGGAGGGGCACTGGGGCCTCGGCCCCCTTATTCGGATCGGAACCGGTCGTGAGATTCATCCAAAACCGGTGAGTTGTTGGTGGGGTGGAGGGGGGGGGGTAGAGGGTTAGATCGAGGAAATGCACCAGACACCAGACTTTTAAGCGTTTGAGACGACGAAGCTTTTGGCTCGTCAAGACTTTTGGGCTGAAAATTGTCGAGTGCCTCCTCCCCTATTCTGGAATCCTGGCTACGCCACTGTCAAAGATTGCCGTAGCAACAATGACCAGCGACGGTTACCAGAGAAACGGTTGCTAATGCGGGCAGGCAGTGATCTCGTATTTGTTGAATTAACGCCATGCACAGAAACATCGGATTGTTTCAAAGGTTAAAAACAGATGGAGTCTGCTTCGAAATTAAAACTGACACCATGGTCAGAAACAGTCGGTTTCACAAGCAGCATGCCCCGAGGCTTCACGGATTTATTATTCACGAAACGACAAAATAAAATGCGTCATTTGATATAAAACTTCTAATCATGGAGGGCCATCCATTTGTTGTTAGATTAATTATAGGGTCCCAACAAACTGGGGCCAGGCATTCAATAGGGGCACGCCCCCCCCCACGGGTCACCCCTGTGGAGCCGCCACTTATTCGGAACCATTGAAATGCAAGAATTAGAATCCGATGTTAATTAAACCTAGAGATATAAAACATCGAAACAGCAGATTAATTATAGAAAATCTTACCACTTCTAGAATGAAGACTTCCTGGCGCTGTTCCTCATGACGATGTATTCGATGGTTTATCTGAATCAGTTTGAGAACTTCTTGTGATGACGCCTGCCTCGTCAGTTCAAAGAAGCCCCTCTCAATCTCTCTATCGTACAGAATTTGAACGGTGCCCTGTACGGAAACAATACAGTCACTAATGTACAACAACCAGTGTTTATTCTAGGCCTTCTCGGGGGGGGGGATTCCCCCAAAAGTTTTACCCCCCTCAATTTTGACATTTTGACAAGTAGCATGGCCTCCCCAAAGTCTTCCCCCAGTGGCGGCTTCACAGGGGAGGCCCGGGGGCCGTGCCTCCCTATTGAGTGCCACCCCCAGTGGCCCCTCTGTTGGGACCCTATATTCAATACTACATACCTAACAACAAATGGTTGGCCACCCATGATTATAAGTTGTCACTCCAAAGGCCACCCACTTGCAAAATCCTGGAGCCGCCACTGGTAAGGTGGTTTGACAAATTGGCGCGAATGACCACTATGCTTGAATCAGCGAAATTGCATTTGTTAGACAGACAGAGAGAGATTACTAAAGACTTTACCAGCAAACAATCTGCAGAAACGTGTGATAGACATTACTTAAGCCAAGCTAAAAGATCAATTTCATTCCGGAAGATGGCAATAAAGAGAATCATGGCCCGTTTAATGGACCCTGTGCTCTTCACCAGATGGTAAAATCGTCGGTAGGCCTGAAAGGGGAGCCGCCGAATTAATTGTTTCCCTGACTATAAACACTGGCGTCGAAATATAAACTCAACACGGGGATTCGTCTAATGGTCGAACATCTGAACCAACCCGTGAACTCTAAATTAATTATCAATTAACGTCGTCCTAACAGCTAGCCAGTGCCGGATTAAGCACCCATAGGCACCATAGGAGTCAAACTTTTGGGGCCCCAAAGACCAGGCACCTAATCTAATGACTACTAGAACGCCATTGAAGTGTAAACATTATTGCGTGTATATATATATATATATATATATATATATATATATATATATATATATATATATATATATATGACGTCAGCGTCGTCACGTGCCTTTCTCATAGCGCTAAGATTTCTTTCGTCACTGTCTTGTGGGGGCTGTAGGAGTAATATGAGATGCTGGATTCAGGGGCGGATCTACAGGTGGCACCAGCGGTGTAACCAGGGTTCGGGAATGGGGTGGAGACACAAAGGCCAGGGGCGTAGCCAGGAATTTGATTTGAGAGCCTGAGAGGTGGAGATAATGCGATTTGAGGGGGGTATAAATCTTTAAAAACTTTGAAAATCTTAAAATACATTAAAATTGTAAGGTAGCCTGATTTAGGGGTATATAACGATATACCCCCGTCGCTACGCCCCTGACCAAGGCTTTTACAGACAGACATTTCCAGCCCAGATTAGGGGTGGCTTGAGGGAGCTTGCTGTAGGCTGCAGCTCCCTGGACGGGGTATGGAGCGAACTCCAGCTGAAAATTTTAAGGTAATATTAGATTCGAATCTTCAGATTTGGTGCTTATTTTCAACCTCTATAGGGCAGCATATTGGCAATCCCCCCCCCAACTGAAAAATGTATTCAAGGTCATTAACTCTCCTAGAGTGGTCTGGGGATCTTGTGGCTGCGCTACGGGACACTGTTATTATTATTATTATTATTATTATTATTATTATTATTATTATTATTATCATTATTATTATTATTATTATTATTATTATTATTATTATTATTATTAGTCGTACCAACCCGTCGAACTTACTGGCAGCATACTTTGTTTTGTAATGTCGTCAGTGGCGGTTCCACGTGGGGGATGAGTGGGGATGCATCCCCCACCGGACTTCCGGGCTTACTTTTTTGCGTTAAACCTATTTTTGGGTAAAAGTAAAACTAACTGTGAATGAGCTTCTTTTTTTGCTTGTCAGCCTACTTTTCGAAAAAAAGTATAGTCAAATCAGGTTGAACGGCCCTGGTTTAGCCAGATGATGCACAGAAGTTCAGTGACAGTCACAGAAACTGGCAATGGCTAAGTCCACGCCACTAGCCACCCCCTCCCCTCCAGTGGCGGCTCCACCGAGGGGCCAGAGGGGTCCGTGTCCCCCCATATTGAGTGCCTGGCCCCCCAGTGGCCCCCTTGTTGGGACCCTATACTTAATGCTACATACATTAAACAACAAATGGTTGCTCCCCCCATGATTAGAAGTTGCCACCCCAACGGCCCCACAAATCCTAGAGCCGCCACTGCTCCCAGCCCCTCCTCCACGCCCTCCACCACCAAAACGAAGCGTCCAGTGTCTATAGCGGCGATCCTTCAATGTCTTCCAATCATCCTCAATATGCGATGCGCAATTTTCGTCCCCGTTTTCGAAATTTCGCGTCGCCGCTTACGTTTTTTAAAAAAATATCACGGCCATAAAGATACATATAGGAGTCTCGTCCCCTACTGCTCCCTCTCCCCAAAGGCCGCCGTGTGAACGCCGCAGGCCCTGCCGAGTCAGTCGTTTGATGGAGCGTCTGTAGGTATTTCTGTCCGAAGACGTGACCGCCGCCATTAGGAAGCAGTCATCCGTCTTGACAACGGCGAATTCACCGATCCCCGAGGCTATAAGGCAGACCGGAGAGAACCGGGAGGACAGGGGCTGGCTCTACCTCTGCTCCTGATCGATACGAGAAAACTACTTTACCATCGTGCGTTCGCTGTCTGTCTCTCTGTCTCTGTCTGTCTCTTTCCTCTGTCTTTGTCTGTCTGTCTGTTTCTTTCTCTTCTCTCTCTCTCTCTCTCTCTCTCTCTCTCTCTCTCTCTCTCTCTCTCTCTCTCTCTCTCTCTCTCTCTCTCTCTCTCTCTCTCTATATATATATATATATATATATATATATATATATATATCCTATATCCTCTCTCTCTTTGTCTCATTCCCCTTATCTGTCTGCCTGTCTGTCTGTATTTGACTCTCTCCTCTGTCTCTGTCTCTCTGTCTATATCATCCTCATTCTTCCTCTCTGTTTCTGTCTGTCTCCTCCCCCTCTCTGTTTCTGTCTGTCTGCCTCCCTCTCTGTTTCTGTCTGTCTGCCTCCTACTCTGTTTATGCCTGTTCGTCTGTCTGTTTCTCCCTGTGAGCGCAGCAAGTAGTCTAATTACTTCTGCAGCTGTCTGGTATCCATAGCAGGATCAGGGATTAGAGATCGAAGTCAAACGCCTCGACGGGACGCTCTGTCCTGGCCCCCCAGTGGGGCTCCACCGAGGGGATGGTGCCCCCTAATGAGCCTGAGTGGTCCCCAGTTGGGGGCTACATACATTAAACAACAAATGGTTGGCTCCCCATGATTGGCGACACCCCAACGCCCCAACTTGCCAAATCCGGTCGCCACTGCTGGGGTCCGATGGGGGCGATCGCACCAAAACGATCGGATTCAAAATGTCGGATTCTAAAGAACATTTTTAATGTAATGTAATGTAATTAGCTATTTATATTGCGCCTAATAAAATAAATCAATGTTAGCAAGCGCATTACAATTAATGTCACGACACGACGCTCTCTCCTTCGGCTCTGCCCCTCATCGGCCGAGTCGCCTACCTAGGGAAGCGACCGCTCAGCCCCAATCAACGAAAGCGATTATAATAATGATAACAGTGTGGGCAACAGTTTCTTCAGAAATATTAACTATTCCGAAATATCATAACTAATACCGAGCATTTTAAAATGCAAAAGAAAAACACCGCCAGCTCTGTCGTCGTCGTCATCATCATCATCATCATCATCATCATCATCATCATCATCATCATCATCATCATCATCACCACCATCATCATCACCACCATCATCACCAACAGCAGCAGCATCATCATCAGCAGCAGCATCATCATTTTCATCATCATCGTCGCCGTCATCATCATCATCATCATCATCATCATCGCGGTTGTCGTAGTCTTTGCACCCCTCCTCTGCTGTCTTTTCTGGACCGTTGAGAGGCAATCAGAGGAGTTTAGATTAAAAGACTAAAAAGAGATTAGATAAGACGTTCATCTTTGAGTTCATGGTCCACTTCATCCTGGGTCATGTGTGTGCTGGTCATTGGGGGCGGAGGTGAAGGTGGGCTGCGTCATTCCACCCCCCCCCCGCTTTTTCTTCTTCCTCCTAGCTCTAACGTTATTTCAACTCTTCCTGCTTTATTTAGCGCTTATTCAAAATAATTAGGTCACGTTTTTATTGTGACTCACCGTATAAACACACAAACAAACACACACACACACACACACTTGAATTCACTGTCCAATCAACTGCGGGGATACGAATTGAAATTGACATCAACCGAGATTTTCTGCCGATGCGCCGTAATCAATTCTCAATAAAATCTGAACTGGCGAAGGTTCCGATCTATCTGCAATCCGGACAGTAGGCCTATAGCTGTAATCATTGAAAAATACGGCAGAGATAATAGAACGAACCTCAACCAAAGCTCAGGGGAAGGGGAAGTCGTCCACCGCACCCCCTCCACCCCCACCCCACGCCGCGATATTGCGAAGATGACGAATATGAAATGACGTATAATGCCGCATAATACAATCCATTGACTGCCGCCTGCTGCTGCTGCTGTAGTATTCGAAGTTTATCTATTGTCGACGATGTGAAGATAAGGGATGGAAAGAAATGAGTAATTTAATCCATTCAAAGCGGTCGGATTGTCGGTATCGTCATCGTAATCGCCCCAGTTACAGTATGCCCGCCCCCGTTATGAAAGTCCACGTCATGACCACCCCCGTCATGGCCGCCCCAGTTATGACTGCCCCCAATAATAACCGCCATAGAAATATAAACAAATATATATATATATATAGTGTATTTATGTATATAAATATTCCATAATATTGTCTTGTCTTGTCTATAACCGTCTTCGCTCCGAAGATTGGCTGCGTTGTGGACCGCCTTCCTTCCAAGTGTTACGGTCTTCTGCTGTTCTTGTCGCCTGCTCTATTATCTCTATAGTGAGTCCTGTCCATTCTTTTATGTTGTCTTCCCACTTTTTCTTGGTCTACCTCTTTTTCGTGATCCTGGCATATTGCCTTGTATTATTTCTTTCTCTAGACATTCCTGTTTTGTTCGCACAGTATGTCCCCCAGTAATTCAGTTTTCTTTTCTTTACTGTATCCAATAGGGTTCTTTGCACACCTGCCTTATCCAATACCCATTCATTCGTTTTCTTTGCTATCCTAGAAACTCTCATTATTTGCCTTAGGCCTTTTATTTCAAATGCCTGTATGCGTTGTTCATCTTCTTTCATTATTGTCCAGCTTTCGCAGACGTAGGCACACTAGTGATCTCAGTATAAATAAGTAGGCCTATATAATAATATAATAATTATACTATTATATAATTAGATAATATATTATAATATTAAGTAACATATAATATATATTAAATATTAAATATTATATATATATATATATATACACATACATATACATATATATATATATATATATATATGTATTTTTTCACATGATAAAAATGGAATTAATAAAGTTAAAGGTAAAGGTAGGTCCAGTACTCAAGTCCGAGCGTTGGGTTCCGGCGCTTATCTCCGGTCTAGGCATTCAGCGACGTAGGTGGTATAATCCATTAATCTGGGGTAGGTTGCCATTACTTTCCCCAGACCCACGTTTTACCTCGCAACTTAACGCTGCTCCTCATTTTACCACCGCCCTCTAGCGAGTAAGGCGAGTAAGACAATAGTGTATGTTTAATCTCTGTAACTGTAATCTTCTTTGAGAAATAAATTGATTGATTGATTGATTGATTGATAATACTATATATAATTATATATTGTATAATATAATATAATATAATATTACGCGGTGGCAGTGTTTAATCTAGGTCGTTTCGGGGAAATTGCCCTTTTTTCCCCCGGAAATTTCAAATTCCTCCCCGGAAATTTTGGCATAGGCCTACTACATGGACTAACAGCAGCCCGTAGCAGAATTCCCCCCGGAAATTTCAAATTCTCCCGGCTTTGTCAAATTCCCCCTCCCCGGAGCCTAGATTAAACACTGGGCGGTGGTTGTACCTTTGGGCTCAATGCCTATTAATACACCTATGTTACCGTTACGTACCTGAAGATTATGCCTGACAATTATGGAGTTCAGTTTCTTGTCCATGTCCTTGTCCCAAGGCACCACCTGTCTGTCCGAGTGAATTGCGCACGAAGTGTCCGCATCGGTGTCACGTCCTCCACCCGGCGCTCCACCGCGGCGGGACCACCGCCCCGGGTAGGACTCGTTCGATCCGGAGCACGGGAACATGACCATCGTCGTCGCCAGGATGAAGACAGCCACGAAATCGCAGGCGCTTCGATTATTATTTAGCGCCGTCATAATAATAATAATAATAATAATAATAATAATAATAATAATAATAATAATAATAATAATAATAATAATAATAACGAGACGACGTCCCAGTTAGTTACCGATCCGAGAGGTGTTATGTCTTGTCTCGATCGTAGTCGTAGAGACTGTCTTCCTTCTCTGTCTCTCCGGGTTCTGTCTCGCGCTAAACCGAAGCTTTCGGGATAAGATCATTCGCCCACAGGTGTAGGCGAGGCGTATACGACGGAACGAAGCACGGACGGAAGACGATGTCGTCTGCCACTCTCACAGCAGACGACGACACTGCGTCAGAAAAAGCAGACGACAAGAGAATGGAAGAGCCTACCCCCCTCCCACCCCACCTCGGCTGATACGGGTCCTTCTATCTTCCGGGCGCCTCTCCCGCGTCACCTTATCTGGCGCGCAGACGAAGAAGCGGAGCAGCGGATCGGTATTAAGACGTAAATCAGAGAGAGACTCCCGCGCAGGATTTGCGCGCATTCATATATTCATCCGCTTATTAAGGCTTTCAATTTCATGGCGGTTTTGAGATCTGTGCTGCTTCGAGAAACCGAAACAACAGACGAGGGGTTCGGGGACGGCATTAAAGCCAACTCCCCACCACCCCCACCAGTGGTAGTACCGCTGTGCTTCCAGATATATGGAAGAATGCCAGGCGACAGACTCTTAAGCGGAGAGGCGTTGGAAGATCTAGCATAAAACAGGGACCGATTTTAATTAAGCGCGTTGTCGCTTGGCGTTTCACCGTTGCGTACGACTTTTATGCTCACAATAACAGGGACGTAGCTAAGAATGGGTCAAGCCCCCAGGCCTGAAGCTAGCCCCCACCCATCCACCCAATGAATTCAAGCCCAACTGGTGTTGCGGGCTCAAAAGGAAGAAAGGGGAGTGAATCTTGGGCTTCATCCCCCCCACCCCCACCCACCTACACACAATGCACAAACTATTTCTTCAGCGAGGCGTATGCATGGTGGAACGTTATTTGGATTCCGAATTACAAACCCCTCCTTGTTCTTTTCGGAAATATAGAACTCTCTCTCTCTCTCTCTCTCTCTCGCAGGCGTACACTTCTGTTAAGCCTCTCCGATCGCGGGGCCCTCCCAATTTTTCACAGACTACCATAGGGAAGGGGGGAATGCTGATTTTGAGGGAAAAATTTTGTTTTGCCAATGTTTGTGTTTTTAGGGTCCCTAAACGACCTAAAGGAGTGCTTTGATGTCGAGTAATGTGAAGTAACTACTTTTCTGACAAGCCAAAAATGAGCAAACGCTCAGGTCGAAAGTGTTTCCCCATGAAAAACAGTTTCATGGGTTGGGTCCCCACCTTTTCATTGAAGTTCGAGCCAATGAGAACGCTGCTATCCAGAGTTTCTGTTATACAACGTCAAACAGAGCGCGGGTTAATACTTTGACATCGTCTATTGTACACTGGACTATTTATATAGCGCCGTAAAAATAGCATAGACTAACCAAAAACAAGGGCGCTTTACAGGGGGTATGACTCCCTAAACAGATGGGTTTTCAGTCTGGTTTTGAAGATGGCCTAGATCCAAGTCTATATCCAAAATAGATTTTAAAAAATCCTTTGGATCCATCCGAAATCAAGCAATAATTATTTATAATTATTATTAGTGACGATTTGGCGCAGAAGAAGAAGACATGTCTTCCTTCTACACTCGAACCGTCGAAAGAATGCCAGAAGATAAAAGATAAAAACTCTACCCGGCGAATGTCATTTTATAACATTCTGTAGGCAACCATATTCTATAATAACATTATGTTTCGAAAATGGTTATCCCGTGAGTCATGGCAATACCTATTGACACATGACTCATGTGACCCATTGAGCAACGGGACCCATTTAACTCACGACCTCTCGACACAAATCGACGAAAGATCATTTAATAACAATATTATAATAATAACTTATGCACTTATATGGCACCAGATGCTAATATAAGCATCTTATATAGCTTATATATAAGGTCAATCGATGGTACTTAATATCAGCCACAAAAGATCCAGTCATTCCAGAGACATGTCAGTTATTAGGCTGAGGTTCTTAGAGGCTGAGCTGGATTATTTCTTTAACGCTGTTCAACGCTATTTCTTTGAATAACCCGAACCATTTTCTAAGCGTATAAACTAAATACTCGATGCTTTAAGTTTAAATAAATTAGTCTCAAGTTACGCTGTTTTTACGGCACTATATGGCAGTCAGCATAGAAGAGAATTACTGAGATATTTACAGGGAAAGAATAACGTATAAAAGTTACGCCCGATATGGGACTTGAACCCATGACCCTCAGATAACTGAGACAACTCTTAAAAGTCTGATGCTCTACCGACTGAGCTAACCGGGCTCTGTTCGTAGTGGCCTCAACATCTTTATAAATGTTAAATCATCGTGCAAGAGTACTTTGACTGCCATTCGCTAGGTGGCAACCTAAGACAAATATTCATTATTGAACCAATCATAGATTTATTGGAACCAATCGAATATAGCGCATCCGATAAACCCATTATGATTAGCTCATATGCATGTACTAAATTCTGGGAGCCTATCTCAGTGTTTTATACAAGCCTGTTAGGAGGGTAGATATTCCCCCCAAAGAACTTCAAAATTCCCTCCCCCAAAATCCCAGCACTTACACAAATTTTGCATTGAACTGTGTCTTTTCCCCTCCAACCAAGTCGATCCCTCCGAAAGCCTCAATTCAACCCCCCCCCCAAAGGCCTGGGGTCTGGATAAAACACTGGCCTACCTAGCCTGTAAAATCACCATGGTCTGCTGCTTGGGTTACTTTTATCATTGTGACAAATACAGACATTGAAGAAGCTGCCCAAAATTCTTTGCTAAACAAACCTTTGGGAAAACGTGAAAATAAGAATAAAATCCTTAGTTAAATCGACTAACTCCATAACAGCATTTTCACATAAGCGGAACAGAGGCTAAAACAACTAAAATTTAATAACCAAATGCTAACTTATTATGAAATTAGAATTCACATTCATCGATTAGTTTAGCACGTGACGGGGGACAGAGATAAAAAAGTTGTAGCATCAAATTCCACATACTAAATGAAAAGTTGAAAACATAATATAAAAAGCGAAAGTCGGAATCCTGGTTACGCCATTATGGCTACCCCACCGGATCGTCGGGGATTCGTCGCCAAGCACTTAGGTCTACTCTTGCATTTTGACCCGTAATAGGCCTGCATAATAGGCCTGCTACGGGTCAAAATACGATGTAGGCCTAATGGGTGTAGGTTAAGGAGGATGTTGACAGCGTTGGCTATCAGTGAAGAAAAACATTAACAGAGATAATGACATCTGTTCGCTTGTTACTGAAGAGCGGATCATTCTTTCTACATAGAGTCATTTTGAGAAGTCAGTACAAATGCAGCGCTGTTGTTGTTTTTGTTGTTTTGTTGTTGTTATGGTAATTTATTTAGCGCAAGATTTGAAAACGTATCATACACGTCGGTTCAATAGTAATTTTGTTGGATGTTATAATGATCCTCAGGATTCCAGAGCTCCATTATGTAGCGCATCACTAATAATAATAATAATAATAATAATAATAATAATAATAATAATAATAATAATAATAATAATAATAATAACCACTGTCTAAGAATTGGACACAGATCCACATGTATTGAATTTGAAGCAATAATTGTGCAACTAATCTGCTGTCCATTTAATCCATCAAAACCAATCAGCAGCTTCTATAGTGCCACTTAATAACGTATTGAAAAGCAATGGGCCTTACCAGATAATCGTAATTTCCAGGTCGTACGGGTTCCCCGTCCCCGATAAGGCATGCTTAAAACTCTCACAGTACATCAATATTTTGTTAGACATATTTTGAATTTGCTATAATTAATTGCGCCAAGTTTTCTAGTTGACAAACTTTGTTAGGTTTTTATAGGTTACAGGAAGTAGCCGCCTCAGCTATTACCGCCCCGGTTATGACCCCCGGTTATGACCGCCCCAGTTACTCTACGGGTTTTGACGAAAACTGTATTGCACCCGTACGGGGTTATATAATCATTATTCATTACCCACGCCATAAACCGGACACGAAACACTAACCCTAAACGATACTGACGGCAGCCATAGCTGGGGCGGTCATAACGGGGGCGGTCATAGCAGGGGCGGACGCCAAATTGGGTGGTCATAACTGGGGCGGTCATAGCTGGGGCGGCTATAATGTGATACCGGTTTTTACTATATCATAGTTCTCTCTTATCAATTTTAATTGATGTAGAGGTCCATCATGACGCAGAACAAGCAGTCCTTAAAGGAGTTCGAATCATTGATTTATCGAGGTAAGTCTGTCAGTTGTCAACTAACTCCAATAATTCTTCTCAGTCCAGATGACTCCAGAGCTGTATTTTATTCATCACCAAGTGTATCTTGATTCCTAAACTGTGAATTTAATTTGGATTTGGTGCACCATCGGATGGTGTCCTGGCATTATGATAGTGGTGCCATAGAAGTTGATTGATTGATTGATTGATTGATTGATTGATTGTGACTGCAATTGTTGTTTTTCAAATTGTCAACAAAGTTCTAATTTTGCCCGAGGTGTACCAAGGGTATTTGACACTCATGGCAGGGGGTCAGAAAATTAAATTGACAGGCTATTACAAGTCTTTAACGAGCAAAATTCAAATCATGACATTTTATTGACACAAGATTAAAACCGCAATTGCACTTATTTTGCCTTCATTGTTGCGACCTTGATGCGACCTGGCCTATGTTGCTACTCAAAGTCATTTTTCTCAGTTTCTTTGTGTTCTATGCTGAGTAGAGCAAAATCACAGGGTTTTTGGCACCCTCTTCAAATGGTGTCTAAGTCATCTACTCTAGGTTTGCCACTAAGTTGTGTGTGACTGATTCATATGTGCATTGTTTCAGAAAAACTGCCATAAAAATCACAGCTATGCAGTTATGTCCCAAGTTGAAAAATGGTGCACATAGATCAAATATTTTATCCCAAGTATGGGGTGCAGGCCGGTACGAAGTGAGGGTGCAGGGGGTGCAGCTGCACCCCCTGGGAAAAAGTATGGGGTGCAGCACACTCCCTGGAGAGACGAGGCTGGGGGTGCAGATCTGCATCCTTTGGAATTTTCGACTCAAAAATATATAGGAAATGACCTTTTTTGCTTGTTGACTCAAAATACATAGGAAATGACCTTTTTTGGCTTGTCTACAGAAAAATGTGACAAACAAACAGCTTGCCTCAGAAAATCTGCACCCCCTGCTAAAAATTCGTTCCCACGTGCCTGTGGGGGTGGTCCTCTATCAGTGAGTAGGCATAACCACCCTTTGCTTATCAAACATCGGGGTTTCCATAGGTCTCTTTTTGCAGTATCACATTTCTTTGGGCTTAATTTCTTTGGTGGAAATCACGGCTCTTCATAAACTGGGTCGTCGTATTATTTCCTTACACCATGCACCCACTTTGCAAAGACCCAATGATCTACAAAACAGTGAATTACCAGTACTTGTACCAAAATCTGTGAACGTTATTTGAGGACAGAATGAGCTGGTTGCACAGTTACACTGTATGATTATTGTGCGATTTCTGTAAATGTAGAGTCCTGGCCGGACCGTATTGCACTATGCTATTGGGCGACCTGGGTGCTGAAGTTATCAAGGTGGAAAAGCCAGGTGAGGTCAGTCTAAAGGTTTCACTTAAAAATTCAGTGCAACATTTTTTACATCTTCATCAATTCTATTGGAACAATGAGGTAAAGGTAAAGGTAGGTCCCGTACTTGAGTCCGAGCGGTGGGTTCTGGCGCTTATCTCCGGCCTGGGCAATCAGCGACGTAGGTGGTATAAGCCATTAACCTGGGGTAGGTTGCCATTACTTTCCCCAGACCCACGTTTTACCTTGCAGCTTAACGCTGCTCCTAATTTTACTACCGCCCTCTAGCGAGTATGGCTGAGTCGACCTTAGGGCTCCTGCGGTATCGAACCCGCGACCTTCTGCTCTGTCGTCCAGTGTTGCTACCACTCTGCTAACTTCCTGCCCAAATAACAAAAATTCTAATTCAGTATTTTTTAGTTATTATACTGCCTCTACTTTATACCATTCTAAACAACCATTGCACAAGGTATATACCAGTTTCTGGATTCTAATAACCATTGCACAAGGTATATACCAGTTTATGGATGAGTTTCTTTTATGAGTTGCAACCTTTAAACATACCGTGCTAGATTTGTTTCAGCAGTTTTGCATTGATTGTGTGCAAATTTTATTTGTTTAGTGATGGCTTTTGGACATTGACATCAATTTCCGGCTGATTTTATTCATGCAAAATTATTCCACGTTTACCTATGGCTAGATTTTTCTATTAAGTTAATGGTTGTGCAACGTTGGAGTTGGACTGAAGGTTGATAGTACAATGATCATTGATACATTGGAGTTTATTGTATGAATGCGGTAGTTTGCATGTGCTCTCTGAACTCAGAAATGACTCTGAATTCATTAGTCGCTGTTTAACCCCTTAACTGGGGAATAAATCTGTAACTCAATGTAAACTGGACGGCTCTGAGCCGTCGCGCCCAATTAAGGGGTTAATATTTAGTACAATGTTGTTTGAGCTTTAGATTGGTGGTTTACTCTTTGACAGAGCACTGTTTGAACTAATCCCCACCCCAAGAATGTCAGAAACTTTTAAGGTGTTTGAGTCCAAAATCTTTCTAGGTGAAGAAATAAAAGAGGTTTTAGTTGGAAGAGAATTCTCACAGACCAAATATGTCTAGATGTTTTCCACGTTAAAATAAAATGCTACTGAGCTATTTTTCATAAGAGGTACTATATAAATATTTTGTTACATTGCATCTATATAAGTTTGTGCAGGGCAGCAAATTTTGTAGGCAGATGCTGGAAGACAGAACAACTTAGTGTAATTTATTATAGAGGTAATGGACCCTTAGATGTACCGGTATTAGCCTCCATTTTTTTACAAGTTAATATATACCATATGCATAATATTTCACTTTGCATTTGAGTACGAAAATTTATATTCATGATTTAATTGGTTATAAAAATATAATTGAAACAGTTGCAGATAAGTTTAGAATAGAGTGAGTGCCTTGTGTGTTAATGTCAAAGGAGTTGGTGATGACACCCGTGGATGGGGACCACCCTGGATTGCCAAAGAAAGTACCTACTTCCTTTCAATCAACAGAAACAAAAGAGTAAGAATATCATGCTCTGTAAGAAAGACACATAAAATTTGTTATGAATCTTATAGGCAGCTAGATTATATTGATAACTTTAAAATACAGATAAGTAGTAATTGTTAATGTAGATTTATGACTGTGCTATGAATTTATAGCCTTCTTGTTTGAATCGATGCCTAAATTTGCAGTATTCTGAATAAATTTGAGATTTGGGATTATTTTGAGTGGAAAAAGTTATCACATGTTTGAACAAAATATGTCATGTCAATACTGCCCCTGTCTTTTCCATAGTTGCTGTGTTCTTTTGCAGAGCATCTGTGTTAATATGAAATGTCCTGAAGGATTACAAATAATGAAACAGGTATCGTCAGTTGGAAGATAATATAACACATTACATAGCAGTACATTTATTACATAGCAGTACATTTATTTGTATTTTGTCTACAGTTACTAAAGAGAAAGCTCTGTTTGTCTAAGAGTTATGCCTGCATATTTTGCATCAACCAGATCTTTCTACCGCTATTCTTGTCTTTAAGTGTTTTTTTGGTGGATTCTATCTCTAAACATTCTAGCAGTGAAATAAAAGTTTGATTTGTTTTGCCATGTAGTGCTTCAGTGGGTCTGACAGTTTCAAAGCATGCTGCATATTGCAGTTACGGTGTATTTTGCTTGTAAAGTTTCACGAACTGTTCCGTTATTACAGTACAATTACAATGTGTTTCAGCTTGCTGCTTCTTCTGATGTACTAATAGAGAACTATTTGCCTGGAAAACTTGATGAGCTTGGATTGGGTTACAAAGAACTTCACCCACTGAATCCTCGCCTGATTTATGTCTCAATTACAGGTTATTACATGGTTATTACAGATTACATCTAGGCCATATTTTAATAATGTTCGTGTTAGTACAGAATGTCATTATAATGGAAGTGTTAAATCATTTATTTATTTGTCTTCGTTTTAGTACAGAATGTCATTATAATGTTATTGTTAAATCATTTTTTATTTGTCTTTCTCATAGTTCATTTATTAATGATATTGATTTTGAAGTAAAATACTGTATTAGAACTGGTGCTTGTCATAATTTTATTATTATTGAACTAAATTATGTATTCAGTTTTAATAAATACCATTCAGTTGTAATAAATACCTTTTGTTGATACTGCTAACCTATAGAGTTTGCATTATATGCACAGGATTTGGTGACTCTGGTCCATACACAAAGAGAGGCGGCTATGATAACATTGCTTCATCCATTGGAGGCCTCTTGAACATCACAGGACCAGAGGTTGGCCATGTCAATTCAGATGCATTGAATATGGGAACAAGACCTCGGATTTCTTTCTGAATGATCACTTTTTCTATTTGTTTCAATTTTTTTTATGATACTCGTTTATTTTATAGCATTTATGTGAAATTTAATGAAATTTTTGCTTAAGGTGTTTTGTTAATCCTGTGTTTAAAAAAATAATTTATTATACCTTCCATGTGTTGAATCAGGCAATAGCTGTATTTATATGGTTTGTTGATCTTTTAAAGCAAAATAATTGGCGATGTTTCTATACGACGATTGGTTTTTTCTACGCAGAATGGTGAACCATGTCGAGTTGGTGTTGCCGTTGTTGATTTGCACACAGGTCTCTATGCCAAGGGAGCCGTCTTGGCAGCCCTGATTCATCGCTATCGCACCAACAGAGGGCAGCACGTGAAGTGTAACCTACTAAACACTTGTGTTAGTTCTTTAACGTGATGTTTGGTAAAACCGTAGTGACAATAAAGTACAGCATCTTAAGCAGTGGCGGCTCCAGGATTTGGCAAGTGGGGGACCACCTTACAGGTGGCAACTTCTAATCATGGGGGCCAGCCATTTGTTGTAAGGTATGTAGTATTAAGTATAGGGTCCCAGCAGGGGGGCCACTAGGGGGGCCAGGCACTCAATAAGGGGCACGGGCCCTCCCTGTGGAGCCGCCACTGACCTTAAGAAGGATGAATGTGTTGCATGTACAATGATGAATGTACAGGCATCTTAAGGATATGAATGTGCTGTACAACTGGCCAGTCCTATGCAATTTACATGGAGTCCATAGGCATAAACTTCTATTAGGCCTCAAGGCTTAACCCCCCACACGTTTTGAGAGACTGCCATAAGGGAAGGGGAAGGTATATGGGTTGGGCTCCCCCTCCCACTTTTCATCCAATTCTATGCCAATAATGGAGTTACATGGACTTGAGGCTAATGATTAGTTTATTGATGCCAGAGAACTATGTAGAAGTAAGATTTTTAAAATTTTTATTTTATTCATTACATTTGCAGTTGTGAACAAGTTTAAGCCATAGATAAAAATGATCAGTTGATGTTTCCTTAGGCAGAGGTTCTCAAAGTCCCTTTTTAGGATAACTGTGATAGGTCACTCACCAAATGTATGATGTGTACAGGGTGCCATGCTTACTCATGTGGCATCTGCCTATCTAAACTGTGGAGTTGAATCATCAAGAATGGGAATGAGTCATCCAAACCTGGTTCCATATCAGGTAGTTGCATTTGTATTGATGAATTTCTAATCTTCATATAAATTTTTATATTTGTCTTCTCTATTCTAACAGATCCAATTCAGTTTGCAGATATCTGTACAGAAAATCTAATTCAACAGTAATGGCTTATAACCTGCCAGTATCTTACTTGTATTCTTTCTTCCTGTATTTAATTTCCAAAGCAATATGCAATGAGGTCATATAATATGCAATGAGGTCATGTACTTGAAATGGTATTAGTTTTATATCTTTAAAGTCACTAAAAAATATTTTTGACCCCTTGTATGCTATATTTGCCCTTGTGTGCTACAGTATATTTGGACAAAGTTCTAGTTTGCAATGTCCACATCTGCAAACATTTAAAGTAATTTTGCCTTTTCTTGATTTAAAATGACATGTATATGAATTGTTTAAAATTATTTTGTATGTTTTTATTTCATTAGTGACAGAAAGCAGTGCTTATTGTATGTGTAAATAGTCCCTGCTGGATTCACGTATGCAAGAACACTGTCAGCTGTGAAATATATTAATTATATAATTATTAACTGCTGTTTCACTATTTCAATACATTGCAGTGTGACTCATACATTTGTGCATTCTGTTTCAGGGCTTCCCCACGCAGGACAATTGCTTTCTACTGATAGGAGTCGGGAACAATAACCAGTTTGAAGACCTCTGCCATGTTAATAAGTGGCCTAATTCTTTTATAAGGAACAGTCTGATTATGAATTTCAACAAAAGCTTATGGATTATGCAAGGGCCAGAGTTGGCACCCATGCACCCACAAAGTCCACAAATGCTGGGGCCCGGTGGTCACAGGGGGCTATGCAAAGGGTTTTTTGCAGCTATGTCCCACACATCCTCCATGCTTGTAGACCCGAATATCTATTCTGTGGAGTACCCATCAAAAGTTATAGCTACGATCCTGGCAAAGACTTATAATAGGAGTATCCAGAACAATCTCTATGGTCACTGATCTATGCCCACCAGCAAGAAATCTGCTTCTGCCATTGGCGTCTATTAATAGACAACAATGGTTTCTATGGTTTCTGCCCACCAGTGGGCGGAGCAACTGGACCTTGTTGGTAAACACTGGATACCCCTATATGTATTTAAAGGTGAACTGAGAAATATATGCATAAATTAAAATTCACGTAAGTGAAAGGTCTAGGCCTACAAGGAAGCATGTTTACCTTTCTTTGCAGAGAATCGAAATGTTGGAATTGGCGCATGATGCTAGATTTGTTGACAATGCTACTCGAGTTTTGAATCGAAAAGTGCTAGTTGAGATTCTGACCAACAGGTATACATCACAGAATGTTAATTGCGTAGTAGGCCTCTTGTCTTGAACTGTCTTCGCTCCGAAGATTGGCTGCATTGTGGACTGTCTTCTTCCATGTGCTACAGTCTTCTGCCCTTCTTGTCGCCTGCTCCTGCTCTCCAGGCCTAGTGAGTCCTGTCCATTCTTTGATGTTGTCTTTGCTTGTCACTTTTTCTTGGAATTGACGTTTTTTTTTTTTGTGATCCTGGCATTCTACCTTGTATTATTTCTTTCTCTAGACATTCCTTTTTTTTGTTTGCACAATATGTCCCCAGTATTTTGGCTTTCTTTTTCTCTTTGTACTAGCAGCTATTATTTTATGACAATAAAAAATATCGACTGTATCTAAAATACAGAAAGATTTGTACACAGATCCAACTCATGGCCCATAAGTTATTACATTCATGTATTTGAACATACAAAGGGCCATGCTAAACAATAAAAAAGGACCTATCAATCATCTATTAAGTAATTCAGTTCAGTAATTCAGACATTTTGTCTGTTTTTAATGTACTTTGTTTGAATGTCTGTAAAGATTCAAGGAAAAGGCATTGACTGAATGGCTAGAGATATTTGAAGGTGCTCCTTTTCCGTATGGACCAGTTAATACGATCGGACAAGCATTTTCAGACCCTCAGGTACAATTTTCTGCTAAGTTAATTTCATTTGGTTTTATGCTGAGACATTTTACTGAATGTACAGTTAATGCAGGCAGCTCTCTTCAAATGGCATTTCAATTTTCACACATCATTCTTGCATCTAGACAAAGATTTTTCATTTTAACCCCTTAACTGTGGACGGATATATCTGCGGTCCCCAGTTAAAGGGTTAACTGAGGAAAATTTTAAAGCTTATAATGCCATAATGCTATATTCGGTATTAACTAATTTGAGTTTCCTAATTTTGATATAAAAATCTATGAAAACTTTCATTATGATGTTGCATTATTCAGGTCTTACACAACAAACTTATTCAAGAAATGGATCATAGCACTGCCGGAAAAATTCGTGTGGCAGGTACATTAACAATTATTATATTGCTATTATTGGCAATTAACAATTATTATTAATATTTAGCAATTAACAATAGTCAAGGCTACTGGTAACTGCCATCTAGTTTATTTTTAATAGAAGTGCAATTGATTTTGTCTTTTGTGGGTGGATTTGAAGTGTCATTGATTGATTGGTTCTTGTGTAAAATGGAACTACAAGTATAAAAGTGCATTATTATTATTATTATTATTGTTTCAGGTCCTGCTGTTAGATACAGTGACAGCAGTACTGTCCTTCAATGCCCTCCTCCAACTCTTGGTCAGCATACCTCCGAAGTACTACGTGAAATCTTACAATACGATGATGACAAGATCAAACATCTTAAGAATATCAAGGCGATAGCGTAAATCTGGCAAAGAAAATCCAAGAAATCGATACTAAATTTATTGTTATCGTTTATCCCAGGGAATTATTTTAACATATGTCTAATGGACCACATTGAAGAGTTTAATATTGTCACAAGATCAATTTTTTATACAATTTGCAAAGATCGATGATCAACACAACGAGGAATGTGCTGATTTAGGAAATTTACGATATACCGGTATAGTATTCTTATGTGGTATTATTGCTGTTGTGCATAAGAATCTTTTCGATTTTAACTTTGACTGAGTTTTTGCGATCGTCCGACGAAAGCTCCTTGAGTCTTTCAAAAATTCTCATTGCAAACAAGAAATCCTCGTCGTCGTTCTGGATTGAGCAGGTTTCTGGCAAAACGCACGCGATTTCATTCGGATTCTGCGAATATCCCGATTTGGATGGATCGTCGGCAGACGATCCGAAACGTTCCCCGACTCCTCCTCCTTCGGTGTCGCTGCTTTCGCAGTATGGCTGGGAGTCGATCTCGTCCTCGTTTTCTGTCGGAGAACGACAATATTCTTCAGATTCACTCTCGTCGGAACTGTAAACACTCTAAAAGAAATCAAATAAAACAATAACCAACAATTGGCTAATTAGAACAGTGTAATGTAATGTAATGTAAAGTGGCATTCATATAGTGCCTCTTCTATTTTTACTCGGAGGTGCTCAGTGGTTCTCAGACCCCTTTTGCTGTACGGCCCACATTTGAAACTCACAAATTTTTTTGGTCCGCCCGTTAAATGAAACAGTGGCATCCCTAGGGTTCTGGAATGTGGGGGGTTGTTAAGTTAAAGCCTACAAACAAAAAGTCATCAAGTTCTTGGTACATTTTGAGGGGTAGGTATATGGTGTACCTAAAAATATCAAAGTTGTCTAGCATAAAAAAATTGTTCCTGCTTCGAGACTTCAGCACGGCCTACAAGGCTCCCCCTTGGGGCCCCATCTAGATTGGGCCACGGTTTGAGAACCACTGAATTAGAATAATTCCTGTCATAATAGATAGATAGACTGATTCAAGTAGTTGTATGTAAAATTTTTAAAACACATGAGGCAGATAATGTGGATTATATTAGAGCTTTGACGGGTTTGGAAAGTATGCATGTTGTTGTTAAAAAGCGACAAGCATCATTCGTTAATAAATATGAGAAGAAGTCACTGTACTTTGCTGAGTGCATTACTAGAACTTGTCTGAGGGCAGAAGCTGTACTGTGTAAAGTTTGTGCTTAAAGTTTGCGCTTAGTTTCTTAGTTATTTTTAGTTTATTGCATCGAGTTTTTGTTCAGTTGATTTGTGTTATTATTGGTCGTGTTTTAACATTTTTTTGATGCTGTGCTTGTCACAAAATAAAGATGATTATAATTTACCTGCTTTGTTGCACTCTGTAATATAAACATTGTCAGAAAATATCAACAACAGGACGTGGTGACAAAAGTCAGTTGCTTCAAATACTTGTACCACATTTGAACATCAGCAATTGTTTATATCTACCAGTAATACCAACGCTCAATTTGCTGGGTCATTACACAGGTATGTAAATCAACCAGTGGCACTCGTAAAATGTAAATTGAACCATGGACATCAATACATTACAACCAGGAATATTTCTAGGATTGTGAATTTGGGGGGTGTCAACCTCAAATTGGGGGTGTCCGGAGCTAATTAGGTTGCATTTTGTATGCATACCATTGTCACATTACCAAATTAGGGGGATGTCGGCCTCAAATTGGGGGGTTGTTAGGGGGTGTAAAAATATCCCTGATAACAACAATATTAGAGATAATGTCAACTCACTCTTCTTTCACTGTCTGTGAAATTTGATTCGGCAAAAGGATCGACCGGTGTAATGTCGATGATTTCAACAATTTCGGTGACGTCCTCCTTATCGTCAATTTTCTCCGGATCTATTTCGCCGTAAATTTCGGTTCTTGCTCCACCATCACCCGTAGTAGCGCGAGATGTTGGTCGGTCCGGAACCGAACGCCTTCCAGACAACAAAGGACCTGTACTCTTGCCGTAACTTCGACCGGAACGAGTGCGCAGAGGTTCGGCCGCCGCAATTCCGCGGCTCGCTGCGCCGACACACCTCACTGAATACTCGTTAGATGCTTTGGGATCAGACATTGCTACCGTCACGTCCGGACTATTTGCGCCAAAATCTTTTGCGGCGAAATCGTCCCGAGCATTACTCTGATTTCCGATGCCTGTGCCAACGTCGTCGGCTGTGTCGGTAAATGACTTTGTTGCATCGTCAGTCGGTTGATGTTTCGTTTCGAAGAAACCCACACCGACAGCTCCCCCACCAATGACGTCGTCCTGCTCGACCTCGACCTTTGCAGCATGCTCTAGGGCAGCCGCTACATCCCTGCAAAATTTTTCAACTTAACATTATAAATAAATATTTTGTAAACCAAAACTCCAGATGCTATTTTTCTATTAAATTTAAAATACAAAATAGACTAAAAATATTGCAAACACACTCTCCAATCGATTGGATGACACTAACAGGTAATGTACAGGTAATGTTACACAAGCACACTTCCACCCAGACACATCAATAATGTCAAAGACTTTAGAGCTGTAGTCACTAGTCAGTTTCTTATAAAGCAATGCATAATGGGTCCAACCATACCGTACAGTATGTATGCACTGATGGGAAATTGGAGTTAGGAGATTTTGCATATGTACAGTGAGTGCAACGGGGGTGGGATTTTGAAAATATGCCTCTTTTGCGAACGTACTATATGGATGAGCCCCATATGGCCTGCTGGTCAAATGATCAAAGCCATATTTCAGTAAAAACACATCCATGATTTAAGCATTCTTTGAATTTAGGTGTAATGTAATGTGACATTTGTATAGCGCCTCTTCTATTTCTACTCAGAGGTGCTATTGCAGAGGTACTATTGAGTGGTCTCTAAGAAAAAATATAAGAAGCACTAGGCATATTTTACCATTACACTCAATTGCATGGTAACGTACAAAACATATGAAATCTAAATAAGCAGTTACTAAGTCAATGCTTCATCGTGTAAGCACCCCAGTACCTGCCTAAAAGTCTAACAGTGTCTGCCCTGGCCAAGGCTCTAACCCCAAGCTTCATAACCCGATGTCTCAAACAGTGCTGAGCAGACCAGAGAGTTCTACTGATCTTGTTCTACTAGTTCATGAAGAACGTTATTCAAGCCAAAACTGGGGTTAATGTGTCTGATATTAAAAAAATAATAGGGTCTTCCAATCGACTCCAAATTTTTATGGAAAAATATTTAAATTTACATTTGACATCTACAGTACTAAGTACAGTACGTTATCACTTTCTATTTTATGAGTGACAGTAAGTAAGTAAAGTAAAGTAAAAATCTTGTGGATTTCTATAGCTCCTTAAGTGGTTTACAACACAGGAAACATCCTACTAAATCACTTGAAATCCAGATTTTTTATTACATTAATATTATTATTATTATTATTATTATTATTACTAACTGTTTGTGCATTCTTCGACAGTGATCTGTTAATTTGTCATGTCGGCAGAACGCTTTGCCGCAGGCCACGCATTTGAATGGCTTCTCTCCGGTGTGCGTCAACCGATGCGATTTCATCCGCCCCTTCTGTGCAAATTGCCATCCGCACAGGTCACAGACGTACGGCCGGGCGCCGGTGTGTGTGCGACTGTGCACTTTCAGTCCGTTCCGGTACTTGAACGTCTTGCCGCAGTATCTGCACGCGAACCGCTTTACGTCCGAGTGCGAGAAGCTGTGTCTCTGCAGGTGGTGCTGGCGCTGGAAGTGCTTTCCGCACTTCTCGCACTGGAACTCTCTTTTGCCGAGGTGTATCTGATTGTGCTGGTACAGAGTGGAGGGCGAGCTGAAGGCCTTCAGGCACACCTGGCAAATGTATGGCTGTGCGCATTCGTGTTGGCGCAGGTGGATTCTGAAGTTGTGGCTGTATTTGGACGTGTGCGGGCACAGGTGGCATATGTATGGCGCTCGCTGCTGTGCGATTTCTTATGTTCGGTTAAGGCGCGCTGGCTCTTGCAAAACTTCCTACAGCAGTCGCACTGATATACGATGTTCTTTACGTTGTGAACCTTTCGTCTGTGGGCAGACAAGTAGCTCGCGCACACAAATGCGGACTCGCACAAGACGCACTTGTACGGTCTGTCGGCGCTGTGAAGCATGAGATGGTGCGACAGTTTTCTTTTGCTGCCAAATGTTTTGGCACAGAGTTGGCACTTCAAGCGTAGGTCTAGATGGGTGCAGGAGTGCTCCTGGAGCCTATCCTTCCGAGTGAATGTTTTGGAGCACACCTCACAGCTGAACACGCTCCCGGCGGCGGTATGTATCTTTTCATGCCTTACAAGGGTCCCTTCTGCGTGAATCGCTTATTGCACCAACTGCACTTGTGCGGTTTTATGCCAGAATGAACCAACAGGTGCGTTGTTAGACCACCGCTGCTCTTCAAGCATTTGTTGCAGATCGGACAACTGAATTCTCCGGCATTGGAATTCACCATTGTTGCAGCGCGCCGATTTGACAGAGACTGTCAGAAAACTTCGGGCCTGGAGGAACCAACCATAAACAAAGAACTTTGTTTAAAACTAAATCAGAGACAATCTTGACAAATGATTGTCTGCTGCTTGTCTTTGATGCACAAAAATAAACTTGCTTTCTGCATAAAAAATCTGAAACACCACAATAAATTTAATTACATAATTTTGATTGAATTTGTTTAAAAATAGTCACCCAAAGTAATCTGTACACAATGATAACAATGCAATTTTTTAAATAAAACCATGTCATTCAATGACCATGTCAGAAAAGTATGCAAAACTGCCCTTTACAAATATGGGATACAGTATTTGAAGCCTTGTGCTCAAATTTTTCTTATTACTCTTACCATTGCTTCTGCTACAAGAAGACTTGACCATTATAATTCTTTATATAATAAGGCTGCCAAAAGTAAAACGCAAAGTTTCCAAAAATTAAGAACCATCTATGGTAGACAATCTCTAAAATCCGAAAGAATGGTCACGTTAAATCTCTTCTTTAAAATGTACACCGTTTTCCGGGAGAACAAAAAATTATATTCAACTGGTCTTCTGGTTCACGGAACATCTGAGAGTGAAATATATCATCCACAGCATTTGTACAAAACAAGAGTTACAAATTGACAATCATATACCTAAAGTGGTAAAGTCGACATAACCTTTTGATCCAGTACAAGTCTAAATTATCATTACCAAATAAACTCCAAACAATTATATTAATGCTGGCGCTACATATATCACAGATGCAAAAGGTGTCATACATCGGAAGTCAATGATAATCTGCTTAAAGTAACGATAATCAAGAATCGATGAAACTCTAAGCTGTGTCTATTTTATTTTTTGCACAAGGAATTTAAAATTCCAAAGTTTCGTTTAAAATAAAAACTGCGTAAAGTTTTGTTTTTACTCAAAATTACATTCGGGTCCAGCTAATAACCACAATAAATAAAAAAATCGTATGAAATGTAAGTAAGTAAAAGATGCTTGTAGATTTATATAGCGCTTTAAAATTGAGTAGTACAATAGTAATACAATCCACGTGTACTCTGTATTAAGATCTACGTGTCAATTCGGGTCTATAACAGCAGGCTAAAAAGTGAATACCAAACAAAATATTGCAACTATGGTTTGTTTATAACTGGTATTCGATTTAGATACTCAGTGGTTATCACACAGGTTAAATTAACCTCTTAAACCACTTTAGATCACATTGTAATAGGACTTTTATTTGTTGCCCCAAATACCTTTTCCCCACATATTTTTAAAGAATATGGCTTCAAGCTTTGTAACTGATTGTTAACATCACTTCAATCAACCAAAACACTTCAATGGTCCCACTATCATAATGTCTAGGGCATCAGCCGATAGTGCACGAAATCTAATCCCAATTAGAGCTAGGTCAAGCAACAAAGGTCAGTCAGATCATTTTGTACATCTTTTGAATTGTAGACTTCCTGGTACAGCCAACACTTCCATCTTCTTCCGATCCAGTCTGTTTTTCACTTGCCCAATTTGCCGTAGTTTGCTCATCTGTTGATCAGGATTGACCCTTCCAGAAGGCTAGACCTTACGATTGAGAAGACACAGAAGTGTATCGGGCGATATAAAAATGTCAGTGGGGAGCCAAACCACTCCCACCCTAAGATTTTCTTCCTCTAGCAAGGGGTGGGCAGCCAAAAATCTCCATCGCAAAAGTATCATTTTTAACTGTGCTGGTGGAGCAAAGGAAAACGATTATCATGATGACGATGATGATGAAATTGACAAGATGAAAAACATGACCTATCTACTGATTTTATTTTCTGGCAATAAAAATAATTAATAGCCAATTAAATATTTATACCACGATATTATCATTAACAGTACTAGACTGCTATTTAAACGTATGAATAAAGTTGTATACACAAGCAACATTTAAGATAAGCACCTGGTCTGGTGTTGTCATAGGTCAAAGTCACATCTATTGATAGCAGTAATCTTGTATGAGTAATACATGATGATAATAATCCCAAAATCTTTACACTGCTAGTTTTTGCAACACTGGTCCTTCCTACGTGTGATTCAAAATGACAATAACCTGTACAATACTGTACACAAAATCAACAAAAGTGCTTGTCTTTTAGTAAGCAGTGCCAGGGACTATAAGTGTATAAACTCACATTGGCCAAAGACATCCCCAGCTGTGGGTAGAATATTTGGGTTTTGGATGTAAAACCCCAAAAGGAAGTCTAGAACGTCTGATTCCCCTGCTTATTTTAAATTTTATTTGTATTGAGACATAAAAAACATCAAAAGAATAATCAAACTGATTACAAGATACAAATCAACTTTATTGAAAGTCAAAGACATCGTAGCAGTTAGTATTATCAACCATGACATAACTACACAATTTAACTGACAACACAGTTTCATTTAAATACAGTACAGAAGACAGAAATTAAATATTAAATGACTTTGCCTAGCTGTATGTCATTATACTTTTGAATAATATTTATCATGGATAGTATAACATATCTTTTGCATCATTTAACTTACCACTCCTTGTAAGGAGTGGTAACTTAAATGGTGGTAAAAAAGTGGTAACTATAATGGTGATGTGGCTGATGCTGTACATTCACAATGTCCATTGTTAAGTATTAAGTCTTTGAGGAGTAATCCGAAGAAGAAAGTTATTGATTTGAACGGAATTCTGTAATCTGTCAAGGTTTACTTCAGTAGTACCTAATACTGTACTCAAAAGGTGCCCTATACAATCCCTTTAACTTTTAACCATTTGAAGCCATAGCTTCAACTTCAAGCAACAGTTTTCCCAACAAATTGGAACTCAAAAGGTTTTATTTAAATACTCCGGCCATGATAAACAAATGGCCTAATAAACTCTACATAATTTTAAATGGTCTTTTGATTAAAGATGCTTACAATTTTATTGACAACACCAATCAAGATTATATCTGCCAACTAGTTTAGACCATTATAATGGAATTCTAGCACAGAATGTCTTGCCTGAAGACAAGTAGGGACCCATCCATATATATGCATACTGTATGTAATATATGGATGGTCCCTAGCCGGACAAAAGCTAATTAACAAATGCTGCACAGTTAGTAAATGGGAAACACTAGAAAATCTTATATGTGGAATCAATGAAACCCTTATCAGCCAATCAATCAGGACTTTCACATCAGCCGTGCAAAAGCCTGACCTCAAAACTATCAACAGGCAGTGTTTATTCTAGCCCCCTTGACATTGGGGGGGATTTTGAAATGTTTGGGGGGACAAGGTTTGAGTTTCCACACATTTGGGGGGGGGGAATTTCCATTCCCCATCCAACATCTAAAAAAATGGGGGGGGGGAATTTTCAAACTTTAGGAGGGGGAAATTCCCCTCCTAAGAAGGCCTAGAATAAACACTGATCAACAGAGTTTCTCACAATCAACAGTCTGACATTTCACTCCATGTCTAGTACCATTAATGGTATAACGGCCTCTGATGGTATTGACTTAACTTCAACGCATTTGTCTTCTGTAACTGGTAGTTCTGCAGGTGCATTTAAAACAGCCTTTTCCGATCGACGATCTTGTAAGTTCCGCGCGCCATCTTCCCCGATAACGAGCGGTAGCGTATCGCCGTTCTCTTCAAGTCTGCGATCCTCGGCGGCCCGCAAACCGTTGTTTTCCGGGACGACTGCTTCATCGTATTCTTCGCCACCGGATAAGGAATTGTCTACCTCAGCGCTTGCATTCGGTAAATCGGTGTCCGAAATCGATAAACCAATCTTTCCGCTAGAGCTTTGGTCCATGTTTGTCAACAGGATTGGTTGAGGCATTGTACCAACGGGCGCTGCAAAATAGATGATGTGATTTCCAAGGAAGAGATTGGATGCGGCCTGCTGCTGGCAGAATTGAAGGTGTGCCGACAGGCTCGATTTCAACGCATCTCGTTCCTTGTGAAGTTGCTTTCTCTCGTACACAAGTCTGGTGTTGTTGCTCTGAGCATTAAAGTATTCCTGAAAAAACCCCCAGCTTTTTGTGATTTGGTTTATACAGAACTGACAATAAGCAAGAACCATATTCTATGGCCCTTAAGGGTCCATCCATATAGTACGTACACACCGCGGGGGTCGGATTTTGGAAATTTTTCTCATGCACGCTATGTGCAACGGGGGAGAGAGGAGCGTACTTTATGGATGAGCCCTTAGCGGTTTCCTCACATCAGAGTTTCATCAAGATCTGTTCTAGAAAAATCACTACTCAAGTTATTAAAAGTTTTCTTTTTCAAAGAATTGCATTCACTTGAACACAAACATTTCAAACTCCATGTCTCATTACAATCTCATTTTCAGCCAGACCTGAAAGTCGAACACACGGTCCTTGGGTCGAGACCATGCAATCCTGGTTTGTGGCTCACAATTTGTAAAATTGGATCCCATCAAAATACCAGGTTTCGATGCAGGTTTGTCTAAATCTGACCTAAGTTTTGTACACAAATACTACATGAAACTGCAAACGTGTGTATGCTAAAAATGCAGCCAAAAATCATATTAGGAATGGTCTGCATAGAAGATAAACCAACTAGTTTTACTTTTGCTCTGAAGTATTGATGCATGGTTAGCATGGTCACCAGAACTTTGAGGCTATAAAAGAAACTGGCTATAAATATTGCAAATCATCAAAACAATTATATATATATCATATATCAACCTGACGTATATTCACTGCACGTTCTTTCTGACGATTTCTCAATTTCTGTGCAGCCAGACGATTTAATTCCCGACGTCGTTCTAATCCCATGTCTGGTTTCATTTCCTCATCTAAAAATAAAATTTAAAGTAAAAATACTAATTTTCACTGGGATAAAATAATAGGTCCAACTGTGATTCCAAAATTTCAGTTCAATGCACAAATGAGTCAGTGCTGCGAATTTTCGGGGGATTTTTGTGGGGTTTCTTTTTGGAGGAGTTGAGGGGAATCCCAAACAAGCCTGGATAAAACACTGCTTGTGGGCCACCTCCAGATAAAACTCAGTGATGAGCCACCACCACTTCAGCACCAACATCTTTTTAACTTTTGAAAGGTATTCTGACTTTTTGCTTTAGCAAGCTCATTTTTGAAAAGTTGGCTATCAAGTTTTTTACTGCTATCACCCAAAATTCGCAGCACTGACACATTTGTGCATTGAACTGTGACTCTTCCCCTCCAGCTACGGCAATTTATCCCCCAAAGGCCTGGAGTCTGGATAAAACACTGCCCATAAGTTCACTGGTGCAGTCCAAATGCTTTATACCCAGCATGCCTATGCTTTTTAATCAAACCCATTAGCAGATTCATTACTAGCAACTGTCGTCAATTGGTGGTTCCTCCTCCGCCCAAGACGGCTGTCTTCGGTGACAGATCCTTCCGGAGGGGCAATCCAAGTCTGTGGAACTCTCTGCCGAAGAACGTGACAATTGTGGCCTCCCCTGATCTGTTTATCAAGTGCCTTAAGACGCATATGT
The DNA here is from genome assembly GCA_018105865.1 of Metaphire vulgaris. Classification (NCBI taxonomy): domain Eukaryota; kingdom Metazoa; phylum Annelida; class Clitellata; order Crassiclitellata; family Megascolecidae; genus Metaphire; species Metaphire vulgaris. Next base: position 10,940,062 of record CM030862.1, on the reverse strand, counting down.
TTAATATATCTTATAATGTTCATTGTTAAGCGCTTTTGACTTTAGTCTTCACTATGCTTACTGCGCTCTATAAATTGTCTTAATAATAATAATAATTATTATTATTACTTTACAACAAAGTAATCACATTCGAAACACTGTCCTACTAAGAATCGAATGAATAATTGATAAACGCTGGAGTATTTGAATCACAAATTTAGTAATCACTCATAATATGATTATATGGACAATATGTCCACAACAGCGCTACATAATCAAAAGTCATCAAAGGCCGAAAACTATATAATCTCTGAATTTTGGTTTTATTTGTAAATCAATTAATGCACGTCAAATATTAGCACACTAATTAGATGATTGCAACTGTTTTAAAGAAGCGATTAATCAGATAATTCAATATAAAGTTATGCATTAATTCAATAACAACATACCCGCACACTTCGTTGGCAAAAACGTCAAATTCTCTTTGGCGTTTCAATTATCCGCCAAATAAAATATATTTCATCACAAAAACACAATAAATATTATCACAAATTTATCATCGGGCTCCTCAACCACAGAGCTCAAGAATTTTCTTCGGGAAATTTACTCCTAAAATTTTCCCATTGAACTACAGATCATCAAAAGGGACTGCGCTAGACTGACGCAAACATTATTATTCTTTAATTAAATGATTTTTGATTTGCTCTTGATTACTTGGTAGAAAAAGCAGATGAGCCGCTAATCAGTTATTGAAAACTGTGGTTTTAGTATGTACAAAAGCTATAATTTACATATTTTACAGTGATTCGTTAAGATCTGTTCTGGGTGAGAACCCTACTGAACCCAGTTATGAAAGCCTAGTTAAGTTAATGCATAGAAAATCCACATTGTTTTGGAAGTATGAAAGCCGACCGTGTATATTTGTGATGTGACGTGCCTTGAAACTGGCATTAATTAAACTTGGGCCTTTGGTTGTTCCATCAAGTTTCAACTGCTGCATATCTTTATTCTGCCTGTATCTAATGATATGATTGGGGCAAGGTAAATTCATAGATACAGCAATAACAACATTCAAGAAATACATTTTTATTTTTTTAATAAACATAAGAACTATACTATATGCAGTTTTAATACACTGTACATCAATCGGGGCAACTTATTAGAGTAGACAATGGAGGTTGATTCAAATTAAGGAGTGACCATAAACTGATGCCAAAGACATTATTAAAATGGCACAAATAGACCAACAATAAAAAGCTAGACTTAATAAACTAAAAAATGATCCTAGGCTTTTCATTTATAAGTCATCTACCCAAACAAGTATTGACCCAGATACAGTAAACAGTTGAAACCTCAATGTAGTGTTTCTCAACAAATGTGCACACTATGCCTAATTGCACTTAATACAGTAGCTAATGCAGATAACAGTTCAATCAGTTACTGGGAAAGTAGATGCGCCATACGATCAGTTCTTTACAGTGGCACACTATAGCAGTACAAGAGGCCACAAGTGCAAATTGTTTAAGCAGAGGGTGGGTCCAAGAAAGAGAAATTTTTTAGTGCAAGGGTTGTAGACAAGTGGAACAGTTTGATGTGGGAGTGACAGTTGAAACAGTAAACGGATTCAATTTAAAGGCTATCTTGATAAACTAGGTTATTGAATGCAGATGGTTACATCAGTGGTTTTCACACAGGCTTACTTAGCCTCCTAAACCACTTAAAATCACATTATTATTATTATTATTATTATTATTAATCACTCTTCACACTTAACAAATGATGTAGTCAGGGGCAATGGTACATTCAGTTTGCTTGAAAAATCAAAGCTGCCCGGTTAATCAAAACTCAAACAACAAAAAGCAACAACACTCAAATTCCAACCGTTACACTAGACATTTATATATGTAGACATTTATATATGTAGACATTTATTTATGTAGACATTTATTTATGTAGACATTTATTTATGTAGACATTTATTTATGTAGACATTTATTTATGTAGACATTTATTTATGTAGACATTTATTTATGTAGACATTTATTTATGTAGACATTTATTTATTAGCATCACAACTCTATTTAATACAGATCTAACAGAAACAACAAGTATGGGAAATCCGAAGTCAAACGTTTAAATAAGCTTGAATCAAATTACACGATTCTAATCATACATTATTACTTAGTAAACATTTCCATAAATAGCAAAAGACGTGCACTTCAAGAAGCAGTCACATCTGCAAGTAGGATCTTAGTCAGAAATTCAATTAAAACTGGCAAACGATAGCGCAAGTTTTAAAAAAGGTCGTTACATACAGCTAATTATGCGAATGCCAATATCACGGGCAAAAGTCATGAAAATTCGTTGGAAACAGAATTATTCAGGAAATTTAGTGACTATAAATTGTTCGTTTAATCTGCTGAAAATTTCTGTTAGGTCTACGCAAGAAGTCGGATGTCGCCATGATCAGAACCGATCATCAGGAGGCGATTCAGCGGCAGAATTGCGAGCGCCGATAGATTTCCTCGCAAAATGTCGGACTTCAGTTTCGTGCAGGACACCTCAGCCTGCAAATCAGAAAGATTAATATGCTATAACCTCACTGCCCTTTGGATGTTGACTGTTGCCTGGCGGCTGATCATATATCTTTCCCATAGCTAATTTAAGAAAGGCTGAGCGCCTAAGAATAAGCAGCTACTGTTGTGCTGCTTTCCAGGGCGCTATATAAAGCCACGAGATTTTACTTACTTACTTACTAATAACTGCTTTGAAAAGGCACGTCGGGTCACAGTATAAATCTCTAACTGCAAGTAGCAATGCAAAATCACAAATGGTGTGAACATACATGTTGTGGAACATGACCAGAGGAAATTTTTTGTAAAATTATCACTGAAATGACATGACAGGTGGCATGAAAATTACTGGTACAACTGACTGAACACAAATTATTCTTAAGTTAATAAAATAAAACGGTTCAGTGTTTCAATTTATGAAATTAACCATCAATAATTGTTGGAGAACAATAACTAACAACAAATACATTACAGTAATAATAAGAATAATAAAACATCTAATCATTCAAGAAGGATCTTGAAATTAGTCAGTTACCGTTGATTCTAAACAGGACCCAACAAAGATTTTGCTTGAAGCACCTCCAGCGACAACCGTGTCCTTGTAGAAGCTAAACCAATGTGCTGGTTCTGTCAGGCCTATCAAAACACGATATCAAACACTTTATTATTCACATTATGGTCTTGCTGTGTAATCCCATTCTTTGCCCTCTTGTCCTCTAACAGGCTTTTTCCTGTATTCTACCTCTTCGTCTTTGAGTATGATTGACTCTGATTTCGGGTTAAGACACAAAAGAGATCGCAAAACAGAGTTGAATGGTATCGAGGGAGCAGTGGCGTCATTTCACACTTTACTTGGGGGGGCGAGAAATTTTTTTGCAAATTTTTGACAAATTTTGAGCAAATTTAGGCATTTTTTGCAATTTTCTTGCAAATTTTGAGCAATTTTGGCAAATTTTAGGGCCAATGTTGGAAAATTTGCAATTTTTTGATATTTTTTGGCAATTTTTGCAATTTTTTGCATATTAATACATTATAAATTAATATTTTCATTTCCTTGCCGTGCCCCCCCCCCCCCCAGCCCCTCCAAATGATGCCTCTGTGAGGGAGACCAGAGCCCTTCAGTTATTAAACTTTAAACTCATTTAACTGTTTTAAAATCTGCTGTTCTAAAATTCTTGATGCAGTAAAATAGGAATTTGACTGTGACACGGGAAGGGGCCGAGGGGCTTGCCCCCATTGAATGCCTGGCCCCCATACTTTAGTGTACTCATTCTAAGCAACTTAGCCTAGTCCAGGTTTATAAAAATAGTTGGCCTCCCATGCTTACAAGTTGCCACCCCCCCACTTGCCAAATCCTGGAGCCGCCACTGGCTGTGACACAATCTACTGGCTATACAGCACCAGCAGAGAATTTAATTAAGTGCTTAGAAAAACCAAAGGACTGATTCAGAAAAACTTTTATCTATCCATCCATCCATCCATCCATCCATCCATCGTTAATAGAAAGGACACTGATGGAAAATTTGTTAGGGATAGGAAATGTACGACATCGTTGTTCCCAGAAATTGCTGATAATTAATTAATTCTGACCTTTTACAGACGAAGCTGGTTTGCTGTCTTCGTATCGCCAGATCAACATCGTTTGGTCGAGGGCGCTTGTTACAAACCTTCTGTTATCGAATGGTTTCATCTTAAAACACAAAAGCAATAACTGCAGCTCAAGACAAACTCAACGATAACTTCAAAATTAAATTTACAAGAAATGTTAAATTTCAACCCAAAGATCTTACTACTACTACTGCTACCACCACCGTCACTGCCACCACCACCACCAAACGCTTTTTTAAAATCTATTTACACACATGATGTTTTTTCAGTTATAGAATAATTTATTAGAATGATGATGATGCTGTTACTAATACTACTACTACTACTACTACTACTACTACTAATAATAATAATAATAATAATAATAATAATAATAATAATCCTTTCTTAGGAACTTAAAAACACACCTATTTAATATAGGATTTAAATTATATATGTCAAAGTGCTTTTGTCATAGACCTTAGTCTTGTTTACTGTGCTAGAGAAATAGTCTAGAAATGAATAAATAAATAATAATAATAAACAAATTCACTAATATGTTCAAGATACAAAGGCTAATGATATAAATGACAAATGCAGTATCTGCACTCATTTATTTGCCTCAATGATTTCTGCCTCGTGTGCCTTCCACGTGGAAAGCAAGTATCCGGTTCTGAGGTCAAGGGTCGAAACAAGTCCGGTTGAAAATCCAACGGCAACCGTCCGTCCATCTGGACTCACCGCCGTACCTTTGATGACACCTTAAATACAATCGATAACATCACCGATAGCATCACCGATAGCATCACTTATCATTCAGATTTACTAAACTCGGCATGAACGAGCAGAGAACGACGAAGCTGGACGTACCTGGAGGAACAACCGACGTTCGAAACTGATGACTGAATCGACCGCACCTTGCGTCAATAAACCTGGCAAACACAGAAATGTATTTTTATTTATTTTAAAATTATTTTCTCAAGTATTAAAAATATTCACATTCGTCAAATATCACATCAAAAGTGATTTACGGCAATACTTAAAAAAACAGACTTATTAGAATGTGCTTTAACCCTGTATCCCTGTAAGGTCGATATTTCGGCTTCATAACCTATTTGGCATATGGGTCGTCGAAGACAAAGGTTCAGGGCTTTTTTTCAGTGGGAACGCACGGGAACGGCGTTCCCACACCTTTTTTTGCCAGATTGCATAAATAATTATGGATATGTAATAATGTGTTTGGGAACGTACAGGTATTGCATTCCCACACCTGTTTTTGTTGGTGAGTAAAATAGGTCATCATCACTTTTTGACACATGATGACTTAAAAAAATAGAATCACTGCCAAAAAATAAGGTGTCAGGACTTTTTAGAGGCCCGTCACTGCTCTGCCCAGGGACCCGGAATTTCTCTCAATGACGCCCTGGAAGTGAGTTCCCAAACCTTTTTTCCTAGAAAAAATAGCACTGCAAAGGGTTAATCCTTAAGCACAGCAGGAGATGTAGACGACACACCTTAAAACAGAGTCCGTAGAAGCCGTCAGGATTGTACTACTTGGAGCTGGCAGTGCAGACATCACACTGACAGTGTACGATTTTCCGGTATTGATCTGTTTAACAGCCATTCCCATGAAAGGGTCCCAAATCTAAAATAGCAATGCCACAGTTATATAGCAATGACATCATCACCTAAAAATAGCAACATCACAGTTATATAGCAATGACATCATCATCACATAAGGCTAAAAAAAGCGCTGAAATACTGAACTTTCGCGTCAACTCCTGCACATTTGGTGTGTCGTATGCAAAAGACAGAAAACTTGGCACAAAATTAATTATTTTAGAGTAGTAATAATAATGCGTCTCACATGAATGCTTCCATCACAAGAGGCAACGAGGCGAATCGAATCAAGAAACACAATAGAAAACACGGCCTTTTTATGTCTGCTGTAAGTCCACTGGCAACCAACCCTGTATGTCAGCAATACAACTGCTGGATAATTTTTTAAAATGTTACACACAGTAACAGTGTATTTATATATTAGTGCATTTGCTGCACTGCAAACTTGAGCTTAATAAATGTTCACAGTAATAATAATAATAATAATAATAATAATAATAATAATAATAATAATAATAATAATATATGTACTGGAACATGTATCTTAAATCTGTTTCTAGAATTTGGGAAACTGTCAGAAAATGTGAATGACGAATTCGACCCTTTTAAAACAGCAGTCCTTATAACCAATACGTCATAAAACCAAAATATGGGCCTTATGGGGTGCAAGGGTTAAGTTAAAGGACTAATTGATTTCATAAGCAATATTGCATCAGCCCAAATATCCAAAAATCTGTCTGATTTGAAGGAACTCGTCAGCTCAATTTCTAGATTCGACCCGACCTTTTGTGCATGGATTTGGGGCAACACCAATTGACAAACATCGGTATCACTATTTTAGCAATGCGCTTGGCATCGGTCGACGGTCGATGCTCCAAAGCCTGACCATTAAAACCGGCGCTATAGAAGTTCATTACTGTCATCATTATTGTGCACAAGCTGTCTCAACAACATCGAATACAAAAAGGCGCTCACCGGGACTTTTCCGACCCGTCGCCGTTGTTTCTCAGCGACCAAAGTTTGACGGTGCGATCCTTGCTGGCGCTGATGAACGAATTTTCGTTGTCCAGCACGTGCAGACCCCTGATTGCATTCGTGTGACCTTTTAGGAGAGATCATAAACAAATCTCATCCAAATCATATATAAATAAAAATCCAGTAGACAGAAACTGGTAGAATCAGGTAGAATCAGGTTTTAAGTGGAAACCATTTACAGGTCATCATACAGAGTGCCAAAATCTAAACTCATAACAACAAAACAACCATAATAATAATAATAATAATAATAATAATAACAAATGGGTTTTAAGTGATTTAGTAGAATTTCTCTGGTGCTGAAAACCAGTGTCACTCATACATTCCTCTCATACACGTCACTCATACCCCCCCTCTGGAACCAAAGTAGGATTAATTTGCATTTACTTCATGCTTCAATAACAAAGAAATATGGAAACCAGACACTGCTGTATTAACATGAACATACAGAGCATACGTTTACTATGGGACAAGTGGTAAAGAAGGCAGTCATGTTTTGAACTGGCCATAAATAAGCCAAGCCATTAAGAATGCAGTCACCAACAAAATGCAAATGGGTCTACTTATCTGGCAACAGGAACAGTGGACTAAGGAAATAAAAAAAGTCAAAGTCCTTCCCCGAGCCTCACGGGCTCATAAGGCGGCGCTGATCTCCGTTTCTATAGCCCTCAGCCAGGCGTGCAATACCACGGATACGGGGCTAGTGTATCGCATAGCGTGCCTGTTTGACTCATCGCAGAGATTTTTACCACTGCTCCTCATTTTACCACCGCGAAAAAGGCCGAGTCGACCTTTAGGGCTCCTGCGGGACTCGAACCCGCGACCTTCAGCTCCATCGTCCGACGCTGTTACGACTCTAACTTCCCGCCCCTAAGTTGCTAAAACTACAAGACAGGTTACACGCGAACGCGCGTGACAACAGACCATGAAAGCTCTGAAGTGAAATCTGCTTAAGGTTGAAATCGCGGACGCGGTCGTTGAGGCCGACCTCATGCTCCCAGTACGCGAGCCAGTTTCCTCTTAGGTGCCGCCGAGTGTCGGCCTTCATGTCGGGGCTGAAATAGACCCAAAAAACCCCCACCCAGTTGATAATAATTTTGGATCAAACTAGAACCAGTAAAACTACAAAATTCCTTTGAAACCACATATATTTTAAGTGCTATCCACAAGTAAACTTACAGTATCATGAGCAAAGCTCTTGTATAAGTATTTCCATCTTGAATATGATAATAAAGCCATTAGCAACTAAATAGAACTATAATGTAGACAATAAATATGAATTAAAGTCTTATCAACAGGTTAGGGCTTCAAACTAAATCACTCCAATTTAATCTTACTTCCAAACATTAAGTTCACTACTTGGGCTGAGCAACAGGTTCAAGCATCAATCCCAAACTCCCACATACTGTGATAGTGAATCCGCTACCAATCTCAATTTCAGAACAGCAAAATAAAGGGAAACTGTACAATTCAGTCACCAAAACCTACTTAAAGCAAACTGAATACGTCACAATTTCATTACATAAACAGCCAAAGGTGTATCGACGGAATGACGTACTTTCTCAGCGCGGCTGACTCCGTTCCCGAAAATAAGATGCTTGTTCGCGAATGACCTTGATCACCTTCAAGGTGAGAGTCTCTCCTGATTCTGATCTTGTTACCTTCAACAATGAGGCTGTCTTCAAAATTAGCATCACCAGCAAGCAAGCCAGCAGTCCTCAATGCAACACCAGTGTTAGCTGCAAAAATTGACGAATGTTATGTTATGTTAAAACGTCAATTTATATAGCGCAATAATCATAGCTGAATGCCAAAGTCAAGAGTACTTTACATTCTGCACTTATACAATATATCAAACAAGTGCGTCTTAAGTTTCTTTGCAAACAATTCAAGGTTAGTTTCCATGGACACGTTGTTAGGTAGGGCATTCCAGAGGATAGGGTTCCCACGCGTAACGGACCTCTCACCAAGTTGCACGGTCTTGGCGGGAGGGGGAACAAGCAAATAGCAAATAAAATCAAGAAAGTTATTGAATGCAAACGATTTTTTTATTTAACACCAGTGAGATTTCACGTTAATTTGATTGCATGGTATTTTGAACTAAGACTATGCCAATTTAATAAAAGACTAAAAAAATTGTGAACCTCTGTTAGAATCTCACTATCAAAACCTGTAATTTTACCCTAACTGTCTGCACACATAAGCGCCCTTGTCATTGGCTATGCTATGCTTATGGTGCTATATAAATAGTCCAGTGTACAATACAATACACATGCAAACTGTCACAATGTATGGTGGACTTGCCTTATGATAAAGATTTTAACAAAAGAAGCTACAAAATGGCCAACAAAGTTATGCCTTAATTAATTCAGCTACACTGCTATACCGGTATATGCTCTTTGTTGCTGCCCTGTGTCTAAGCCTCCATTACTGGGTTGAACATTTCAATAACATCAACATTCAACAAGATACACACTTCCCAGACTTTAATTTTTATAGTTTTCTAAGGTATTATTTAAATATAAATACCATAGGGAAAGTTCTAAACGGTCAAGGAAGTACCGTAATGTAAAGGAAGGTATTACGCTCCTGCAAAGCAAAGTACCTGATGGATCAGTGCTGGAGGTCGCGTGCAAACCGCCGCGCTCGAGGTCCGGTACCTGCTGTGGTACCTGTACTTGCTGGCCCATAAGAGATTGATCGTAGAGTGAGCATAGCTGTCTTATTAAATCGTCATTGCTCAGATGCTGCTCGATGTGTATCCTAGAACACCAGAGAGAGTGACATAAGAACTGACATCCAATGGCACACACACACATGTGCACAAACATACACAAAGACAGATAAATTGTACTGCATATATATATATATATATATATATATATATATATATATATATATATATATATATATATTAGGTGGTCCTCAAAAGCAAAGTTATACTTTTTCAAAGTGCTTTTGCATTTTCCTGTTCCATTTGGAATAAAAACAAATTGGGAAAAATTCCAATCGAATCTAAACATATTTAGTACTGTCACACGACCCCTATATTTACAGTGTGTGAAAAAATCTTGCATCACAAGTAAACTGAAGTATTTTAATAATTTTTTGATATTATTATCAGATTTTCTTGTAGAATTGGTGGTTATTATATAATGTTTTGTATCAATTTTAATTCTGCCTCCATTTCTGTATGTGATGTCACTTGATTATGCACTTTTCCCAGACTTTTATGAGGAAATATGGCCACTGTGTGATTTCTCGAATCTTTACTAAAATGGTCACTCGCGGGAGTTCGCATGATATGGTGCGCGTTATAACTACGTTAGCGCAATAATTGCTTTTGAATTTTATAAGGTAGCCTTGAAAGGGCCGTTTTTATTTATTGTTGTCATTAGTACTCTATGGGCCAGCCATTGTTCTTTCTGACTAAATGACATCTGTGTGGCATGGAATGGACCAATTTGACAAGGTGCTCATGTGTTATGATGTGATTCCAGGCTTCAATTAGAGACTCAATCAGCTCGCGCCTTTTCTGCGGCTGATTCTTGGTAATCTCGGCTGACACTACTACTGTACATTGTACAGTATGTGCACTAGTACTACAAGTTCTCAATTGTGTCAAGATCAGGTGACTGAGCCGGCAAATCAATGGACTGAACTCCATGATTCTTCTTCCTACAAGCAAAAGTTTTCGCTCTAAGACAGGGTGAATTGCAGTCCTGAAACAAATACTTGCTAGGAAACAGCTGTTTAGCTGATGGCAGCATACATTTCTCTAGAATATCTCTAGAATGTCACTGTATTTATCTGCATTCACCATCCAGTCAACAGTATGAAGTCTTCCAAAACCACTGGCTGCCATGCATCTCCACACCATAAATTTCGTTAACACTGACATGTTTAGGCACTCTGGCTTCTATTCTTCATGTGAAAACATTCTTACAAAAATCTTGCCATGGTTCCATAGACTGCAAAATGTGCTTTCATCACTGAAGAAACCTTTCTCTCATGACTGACACAACACAGTATTCTAGACGAGGCCTTACCAATGACTTATATAGTTTTCTCTCAGAAGAAGTTCAGGAAACGTTAGCTTCCGGTTATCAGGAGATGTTCTGATCAGGACTCTATTGCCTCTGGTGGCTGACTTCCTGGGCCGAAACGGGTCGATCTGTATACTTTTGGTATCCTTGTGCTTCAGTAAAATCGCACAACCGTGCTTTGATTACAGCCGACCTTTGATGTAATGTTTCGACTGGAATAGCCTTTTTCGCTCAGAACCACAACAAGGACTCGGTCTTCACTAGATAGAAGCTGCCTCAACAACGACAACACCAATACTTGCTACAAGTTGTTGAGTGGCATCCATCTCAAGCAGTTTCCCAACGCACAGAAGAGCCAGCATCTAGTCAATGACACCGATTCGTATGCCAGTGACACGTCACAGAACTCATTGATTATTATGATTACTTTGCAATAGTCTTGATTACAGTGGCATAAAGTTCAACAGCTTTTGGTTAAATGCCTTTTTGGTACTAAGTAATTGGACTACTTTTAAAGGACATTTGTTATTTGTGTCGCAACTAAATATTGATATGAAGATAGTGGGTACAAGGTCTCATCATTGACAGAAATCCTGTCTGCAGCTGATGAGTACATATATGTAGTTACATAAAGACACAACAAACATAGTCTAACGTTTTGCTGATTCATGGTAATCGGTGAAAACTGGCTGCTATGGGATGTTTGGACATATGTAGAGCATGCTGTGTAGCGCCTATGATAAAGATTAATACACCAGTCAACTCAGCTGGGAAAAGTGTATGCACACTGCAAATTTCATTCTGATATCTGCTGTTTTTCTCAAGATATTAAACTTCAAAAATCGTAAAACTTAACACGTAGCGTCGACTCGCGATTAGCCTCAAATCTTCAAAATATCATATCCCTGAGAGTTTTTGACAAAACTAGCTGAAAATTTCAAGATTTACTCAACTTGAGCTGTACTTCAAGCCCTGCAAATTTCTTGCAGATCTGAGATGGTGTGGTGAACAATTGTCTAAATACTGGCTGCGTTGTCATGGAATGACCCTGTTTGTAATTTTCAATGTAAGTGTGACAGTGGTTAATAAGGGTCTATGAATGCCAAACTTGGTAGCAATGATTTTTATTAGAAAATGAACAGTTTAAACAAAAAGCACTTCAATAAAATCTACTTTTAAAATTTTGTGTGCATTTGAGGACCACCCTAATATATATATATATACATACAGCCGAGGTCAGGTCAGGTCTTCGTCCTCCAGCTGTGTCCAGCGATCGACTTCTCCATGACATCTCTCCAAAGTTCTCTGTCCTTTGCTATTTCTTCCAAGGTCATTCGGTGTCTTCCGTCAGTTTTTCCATTGAGATTCAGCCCTGCTCGGATCCTCTTCCAATCCTTCCACCCATTGTCTTTTCAGCCTTCCTTTAGATCTTCTCCCTTATGGTTTGTAGTTGAAAATCTGTGCTGGGTTTCTTATTTCTTCCATTCTCAGTATGTGTCCAGCCCATTTAATTCTTCTCTTTCTGCGTCTAAACAGTCAGGGATGTAATGTAAAGGAAGATACAGGTATTTAAATGCAAAATACTGAAGCCTCCTACCCTCCTGCTAGCTTGCAGATGGGAATGTAAGCCGAATGAGCCATGTCGGGTGTAAAAGTTTCTCTTAGTTCCTTACAAATTCGGTCCCTGTTTCCAGCTCCTGAATTTGACACCGGATCCTCTAATGTCAGCAAAAGGACAACGAGAAAAAATGAATTCTTCAAAAGAAAACAAGTTTCTCAACATCAATTTCACTCGTCCGACGAGAAAAATTGCGAGAAACCACATTGCAAATCGACAGAACAGTATAAGCAAATGTCAGTAGGATAAGACTCGGAAATCGAAATGTTTTCTAGGGTGTTACAAATCGGCATGGCCTGTTTTAAGATAAATTTATCACTGCACTAAACTCAGAAAAGAATTTGTGCACGTCCGCACAAAAAAACACGCAAAAAAGGTCGTCCAGAAAATTTATAACTGCACAAACAAAACACAGAAAATTGCATTTTACCACTGCACATTTTCATTTTACCACTGCACATTTTGTGTATCACTGCACGTTAAAACAGGCCCTGCAAATCGGCTTAACCGGCTAACATGGTACTAACTTGAAATAAACTTGACGCACCGCCACAGCAGTAAAACTGCCAGCGTGTCAGGCAATTACCAAGTTCTAAGCATTTTAGCTTGGCAACATGCAAAACTGCTGTCAGCGTAAACTCGCGCAATGACAGTGATATCAAATCTGAAAGAACCGTCACTCCTCGCAATAAATAAATATCCAAAAATTGCATAAAATAAATGATTAAATGAGAACTAGTTGCAAACAAGGATTTTCTTAAAAAACAGACAGACCACATCTGCTCGACAGACTATATCTGCCCAGTTTAACCGAAGGGAAAAAAAATCTCGTAACTGTGAACAACAATTGGCTTCGAGTCCCTGAGCGGATTGTGTTCAAAAGATGCTGGCTGACGTACAGAGCACTGCATGACCCGTGCTGTCCTGAGTACCTTGCCTCTCTTGTAAAGAGACCGCAGGGTAATGACAGGAGATCTTCGCTCCGCTCGAGTCGTGGCGTTAAACTTCATGTTCCTCCCCCATCCAAGACCGCCAAGTTCGGAGAGAGATCCGTCACTAGGGTAATCCTATCTTGTGGAACTCTCTTCCTGACGAGACCACCATGGCTGATACTCCCGAGCATTTCATCACGAGATTAAAAACACATGTATCTGTTTAGGTTGGGTTATAGTTGAGATGTTAAAGCGTTTTTGTTGTGGGCCTCAGCCTTGTTACAGCGCTATAGAAATTGTCTAGGAATGAATGAATGAATGAATGAATGAATGAACAATAATATAACCAGCGCCATTGTTTGCCAAAGTCGAAGGCGAAAGGCTGTGCTGTTTCAGGGCCCCGAGAGAGCTTTGGCGTTTGTGTCTTGTTGCAGCAACATCAACAGTGAACTGATTGCTGCTGAGATTAAACCGGACTTCGTGAAGGGCTCCTCTGTCTTGGTCGCGCTCGGCATCGACAACTAAAGCATACATCAACGTGATGGCTTTAACCCTTAAACCGCTGGAAACAAGCATACTCAGTTACAATGCATATATAGTTACAAAGTAGCCGACAGCTTAAGGGTTAAAATGCAACACTTAAACAATACATTCTAACCCTAAGACAATCTCATCTATGCAAAAGAGCTTTTACTAACTGAATAAGAAAGAATTTAAGCCCAGCTAGCCCTAAGATTTGCCAAATGCATTGTTTCACAATAGTTTCGATGAATGAGATCTAATCAACTGGCATAGAAAGCTTAACATTTAATGCACTTTTTATTCATTCAAAGCAGCATTAAAACGCATTATGTCTTGACATGAAATGTATCATCCGAGCTTTTAACCCTTTGACTACGGTGATTTGTATGCCCAATAGATCATGAAACCAAAATATCAGCCTTACGGGACAAAAGGGTCAAAGCCCTCAAATAAATATTTAACAACGTTCGAGCAATTTTTTGTGTCAAAAAAGTGCAGTCATTAGCAAACAGCACTAATGGAAAATGTAAAAATACATCTCCATCATTGTTTGTTGTTGCATACATGAGTACGTGTGTGTGTACATGTGCTGAAAACAAGTGGCTTCTGCTGAAGAAAAATGGAAAAAAATAAACTAAAAATGTTGATTGAAAAGACTGAAAAGCCATCTGTTTGGGAAGTCATACCCTCTGTAAAGTGCCCTTGCCTTTGGTTATGCCATGCTCATGGCGCTATATAAATAGTCCAGTATACAATACAATACAACAATCACTAAGCAAATGTACGCAACGGTACATCGTACATCTGCTTAGGAAGTCATACCCTCTGTAAAGCACCCTTGTCTTTGGTTATGCCATGCTCCTCATGGCGCTATATAAATAGTCCAGTATACAATACAATACAATAATCACTAAGCATATGTATGTAACGGTACATCGTACATCTACTTAGGAAGTCATGCCCTCTGTAAAGCACCCTTGTCTTTGGTTATGCCATGCTCATGGCACTATATAAATAGTCCAGTACACAATACAATACAATACAACAATCACTAAGCAAATGTACGCAACGGTACATCGTACAATTCATCACAGCTCACCCTGCTCTTCTTTTCTTTGCTTGCTCGCAGAACAAGGACTCTTCGACGCCTCGACATCCGTCAGCGCCATCTTTCCGTCGTGAACACGGCTAAAACCCTCGAAAAATTTCTGAATGGGCAAAGTCATGAGCTGACGAGTTCCTTCGAATCCAATACGAAGGCTAATAATGCAGAGCACGTCGATCATTCGGTAGCAGGCAGCGTCGGGCCAGGCTACCGGACGGAAAGCTCAGCTGGTCGGAAGATATGATGTCCATCAGAGGCAGAAGGACTCCGGCAAACAGTATCTCCTACCAAGTCAAACTGATCTCGTTTATGGGTGGCCGGCGGCCACACGTTGGGGCAAGAGGGGTCACCTGTTTCTCCCCCGGGGAAAATGCAAGTCTATTTTCAACTATGAGTAACCATATTTTGGCCTTTAACCAATATTTTCACACTAAAACACTATTGGGGGTGGGGGAGGGGTATGCAAAGTGAAATTGAGAAACTTAACTGCAACTAAGGACTGTGGAATTGAATATCCTGAAAACTATATTAACTGTGACCATTGCATTTTGCCCCCTGGAAAATTTTCTGTGGGCATCACTGATCTCATTATCAATATATAATTAACCGATGGCTACATAGTAAAAAAATTAAAATATCAAAGCAATCAAAGATCCTACTGAACCACTGTTAACCCTGCTATTATTATTATTATTATTATTATTATTATTATTATTATTATTATTATAGCAATTACATAAGTAAATGAGCAGCTTTTTCAATCAAGTAAATGATCCGATTTTTCAATCAAGTAAATGATCTGATTTTTCAATCAACTAAATGATTTGATTTTTCAATCAAGCAAACGATCTGATTTCCCAATCAATTTTCATTTTAATATTCCATAAACAGTAAAACCCCATAACAGACTTGGGTATCTGAAAACAAGCATTGATGTTAACCCCTTAACCGTGTATTTAACTGTAACTCAATGTAAAATGGACAGATATATCCGGGATTCCCAGTTAAGGGGTTAACCAAAAGTTGGCTCTCATCAGACCCAAAAGACATCCATTGAAACTTGATGTTCAGCGTTAACCAAGGGTGCATGTTTTATCAAAGCCAATAGAGTTTCACTGAGCTAATAAGTAAGGCAGCAGTTCTCAAACTTATCTGAATTTTAAATTAACCGTAATTAACACATAGGCTACTTGCCCTGTCAATCAATTATTTAATCAGAAAATTGCAAATCTTAGTCATAAAATTTCAATTCAAATGGAATCAGTGCTCTTAGAGCCATCAGTGTGTTTTATGATCTGAGGTGTTGGTGAGAGATCTTGAGAAAATACCGGTAATCCCTTTACGGTCCCCATGAAACTGCTTGGTGGTCCCCTACGGGACCGCGGACCCCAGTTTGAGAACCACTGTTCTAAAGTAATGTCCACTTTTCCTTTTTCACACTGTCACAGACAAGACAGTTTATAGTGTTTCATATGACATTACAGTACAACACTATTGATAAAATCCCTCCCAATATCTAAATAAAATTTGGCCAAATGAACAGATTCAAGCAGCTGATGAGAACTAATGATGTCGTCATATTGCATCAATGTTTCAATCATCAGTTGCTGAATACAGCTAAAGACTACTATTCAGAATGAATACCTTCAGAATGTCGACAAGTAACGCATCAGACATATACGGAATGATGTTCAGCACGATAACTAGGCAGCCGATGAGGCCAGCTTCCGATTTAGTCGTGAAATTCTTACTGAATGTCGGAACCTACAAGATACAATGCCATCATCATCATCATCATCATCATCATCATCATCGTCATCGTCATCATCATCAACATCATCATCATCATCACTACTATAACTGGCAACAGATTAAATACACTGTTAGCATTAGTAACAAGCTAACTGTCCACGTCAAACAAATATACAGCAATGAATTTATTAAGTTAATAAAGCTCAGTGCCAAAACTAAATTACAACAAATTGTCCAAGAACATTCAATTTTCTCTTCACTCCAATAATAATTAATCATTCCATCGCTTAACACAAAACCTTTACTCCACTAGCATTTACTTATAAAAACTTTCTAATTAATTCTACATCAAAAGCATATTATTAATTATCAAAGAACCTCTCAGCTAACCCCACAGCAATCACTATCATAAACCAACTCACACTGCTTCTATAGCGCCTCAAACAGCTCAGCTGCCTATAAGTAATGGAAATTTATGTTTGAAATTTTTCATCTATATAAAAAAAGACTCAATTGTAAAAACTAAATTGATAAAAATGGTAAACACCAAGGCATTTATTATGAATGCTTGATGTCAAGAAGTTAAAGATGCATCAACCAATGCATCAATCACTGAAAAACATTACACCTGTCGTTAAATTTCACAAGAGGATTATAAACAACATTTAGTTGACACAACATCAAAAAGTGCACACAAAAGTGAAATAATTATTACCAGTTCTTTGACATGCTGTAGATACTGAAGTTGTATAATGTGTTCTCCGTAAAGAGTAGCAATAAAAGACAAGCATTCCAGAAGGAGCCGGGACTGTTTGTCTCCAACGACGTACTTGTTTGTTGTACTCGGAAACAGTCCTTGGAGCAACAACAACAAATAGACTCAAAAAATATTAATAGAGTGAAAAATTACTGAGGGGGGTTTTGGTTTTGACTTTTGACCATAACCAACTTTCAAAAAATCTCGACAAGCAAAAAAAATGTCATCCTATGTATCTATCCTATGACTTTCTTTCCTTCTAAAATTTTTCCTTTCAGATGCTGATAAGCAAAACAAGGTAGTCACGCCTGTGATGCTTAAAAAATTTTGGTAGGCAGCCCCAAGGGGGGGGAGTTGACCCTCAAAACCGCGTCCGAAAATTAAAAATGCATGGAAACACATTTTAAAATTTTTTCATCGGCACCCAAGGGGGGTCTTAAACCCCAAAACCCACCCTTGGCTATGCCACTGACTGAGGTACATACAAAACACTCCTTAACCTTAATACCAAAATTAAACGGGTGCGACTGAAAATGAACGCCTCAATACCGTGCACGTTGAGACTAGACAGCTGGTCCTCTCCGATGTAGCAGAGAGCCAGCATTCTCAGCAAGTTCCTCGAGATGTGCTTCGTCGTCAGGACGGGGCCGAGACGGTGCGTCAGCCACTTGACCGTCTCCGCCGCCACGTTGCCGACGTTGTAGTCGCCGCTGTCGGCTCCCACGAGAGACGCGCCCGCGCTCAGATTCACCTTCTGCGGCGTCACCGAGACGAATATTCCGTCACTGTCATTGCCGCTGTCGTGCACGTCGCCGTCGCCTGCCTCGTCGACGACGTTGCCGGCCGTGGCGACGTTGTCCGAACCGACCGACAGGCTGTCGAAATTTGCAGACGCCTTTCTCTCGGAATCCAGAGCGGGAGACAGAATGTCACGAGATATGTGGCCTCCTGCTGCAAATATTCAAACGAATAAAAACCAAACGGTAACTTACCTCCAAATTAAAAACATCGACAGAATACTTAGTTCAAATTTTGTTAAATTAATCAACTTAAAATGAAAATCTATTTTAAAATGCCATAATCATATTATGAAAAAATTCAATCAGATTAGTTAAAGTCTCAGCATCATCATAATAAGCAAAGACAGGAAGTCTTCAAACATATAAACATATTTAAAATTATATCATTTAGAAATTAAATCCCCCCCCCCCCGAGAGGGTGTATAATAATTACAGAAAATTTTCACCTGATTCGACTGAGATAACGTCCTCTTCTGGTCCATCCCGTTCAACCAGATCCCCGTCGAAGACGTCGTCCTGAAGAAATTTATCCGCGTCTCCGTTCAGATCCTCGGCAAAATAATGGATGCTTTCCACGGCCGGGTCGTCGACTTGACCCGTCACTCCCTGAGCGTCGACGTCGTTGACGAAAGCCTCAGCTTGACAGCCGACGCCGGCCGAGTCGAAGTTCTTGTATCCCGACACGGCCTCGACGAGCAGAGTGGAGAAATTGTTGAGGAAGACGTCGAGTCCGAACCGCACGATCAGTTGGTTCACGAAGCTGCGGTGGTAGATCTTGAGATACTTGACGGTCGTGTCCTCGTTGTCGAACAGGTTCACGAGCGGCTGGAGGAGGTACTGCGCCGACGCGGACGGGCCGAGGGACTGCGCCACCGGGTAGAAGAGCGACCAGGCGCACTGGACGGAGGTCACGTGATCGTTCAGCAGGTCCAGGATGTGCGGAATGACGAGGCCCAACCCGTCGAGACCCATCTTGTACGATATTCTCGTCAGCAGGTTCGTCATCAGAGACACCTTCTGATTCTCCGTTCCGCTTCTGACGTCGCTCGAGTCCGGCGAACGGCCTTCGGCCGATAGTCTTTTCACCCGCCTCAGACACGTGTAGAGGCCGTCGAAATACGAAGGAAAACTGATCAGGCCGAAAGACGGATGAAGAAGAACGTCGATATTCGGCGGCGGAAGACCATCCAGTCCGACGGAAGGATACCGAAACACTTCACCGAGGCCATCCTTGATTTCTTCTCCAGGATTCCAAGGTTCACCCAGATTTAGCAGGAACACAACACAATGTCTGATACAACTAAAATCGACAAAATATAGCAACATTTAACAGAAAATAAAAGTCACAATTCCCAAGTGTGTGTATATATATATATATAAATATATAAATTTTTAATTATTTATTTTCTTCTTTCTTCTTTTTTTTCCAACATCTATGATGACAATGAGTTTGATACGAGTTGACTCCAGGTCTTATTTATTATTATTTTTTATTTAAGAAACGGTAAGTTTCAATAGTCATATAGCAAAGTGATAAATTGTCGAAGTCTCACAGAGGAAGCTCATTGAAGTACGTCTGGCAGATGCGTCGTGCATGTTCGTACCGCTTACGTAGGCTGTTGTCGGGCTGGTTCAGGGCCCAGATTTTTGGCATAAAAAGTTCCACAATCAGGCACCCGATAGTCTGCATATCGCGTGCAACAAGTGCCTGGAGCCTTCCTCTCTTGTTACCCTGCTACTGACAAGTAAACAAAAATCAAACACCAACAGATTGCCCAATGTCAAACACCCAACACAACATTAACCCTTTTGCCACGTTTGGCCGATATTTCAGCTTCATAACCTATGGTTATACGGATTGTCGGGTCGAAGGGTTAAGAAAATTTGGGGTAAATCCACTCTTTTCTGCTGGACAGGTTCAAAGCAGTGATGCAATGAAAAAATAGGGTAATAAAAAAGGCGTGAATCAACAGCAGTTGAAATATATCAACAAGGTTAAATATATCCAAAGCAACTGCCCAGAGCTATGAAAAGTCTGCAGAACAGCTACTGAAGTCATGTCATATAAGGCATGCTCTGCCATGTAAACTGCAGCAGAGAAAGTTTGCTAAAATTCAACAATCGAACGTTCAATGAAATAAAGAACTGTCAAAGCTTCATAATGGTATCAGGTCAGGTCAGGTCATCGTCCTCCAGCTGTGTCCAGCTATTGACTTCTCCATGACACCTCTCTCTGAAGTTTTCTGTCCGTTGCTATTTCTTCCAAGGCCATTCAGTGTCTTCCGTCAGTTTTTCCGTTGAGGTTCAGCCCTGCCATGTTCCAGGTCCTCTTCGAATGCAAAAGCAGTTGTCAACAAACCTTCTGTTTGCGCACATGGGGCAGAGAATTCGTGGCCTTGACAGAGAATTCGTACAAAGCCTCGAGTTGATCCAGTTCAGCCAAAGGATTAGGAAAGGACTTTGGCTGAGCAGTTCCGATGGATGGCACCGAGCTGATTTGCTCCAGGACACTTCAAAATCATAAACAAAATACATTTTAGAGCCTCCTCACTTCATTTGCAAGGAGCACATCATCATTTAACCCCTTAACTGGGGATCCCGGATATATCCGTCCATTTTACATTGAGTTACAGTTAAATACACGGTTAAGGGGTTAAAAAACGAGTCAACTCCCAGTGGGAATGATTTCCCTTTGGGTAACCTTTTGCACTATCTCTCCGTATCATTGTCTGCTATAGCGATAAAAATATCCATTATGTTTAACGTGCAATCACTATAGATAGTTTAAATATGAACTAATGAAACATATAAGTCGTTACTATTATGTAGATATCTCCACAGATTACTAGACATTATGTTATTTTCCTAATACTAATCGATTTCCTTGTACATGGTTTTGAAAAAAATCGGTATTTTCTGATCATTCTGTATTTTACAGATTTTAAATAAATTTCAGTCCAAAAGCTGCATATAAATAAAAAAATATATACAATAAATATAAACATTGATGTAAATAAATATAACAAATTGAAAACTCACATTAAGTTACCATCTGTTAAAATTAATTAATAAGTCAAAAGGCTTCACATTAACCCTTCACTTACCTTGCATGGCTGTAGGAATGGCCATCTTTCGATGGTAAAGAGCTCTGCTGGTGGCGAGAAGGGTGTGGACTGTTGAACAGCTGGACTACACCATGGTTCAGCAGCTGTTTATGATGGTCGACCAGCTGCAGACAGATGTTTTTGGAGATAACAGCCGCACTGCCACTCAGCTAAACATAGATTTCAATCGAAGGTGAAAATAAATGACAAAATCCTGTTCAACATATTGAGTTTCAGTACAGGTACCATAATTAATCGATAAATGTGTGTGTGTGTGTGAGCGAGTTCATAATCAAAGAATTATAAGCAAAACTTTCTATGGAATGGTCTCACAGTTTTAAAGTTAAGCTGGCAATTTCAAAGACAAAATAAAAGACAAAAAATGCTCTGATGTATCCACTAAAACAACAACAATACAATATACGGTGATTGTTCCCACCCTGATCTCACTGACCTTTGCAGCTTAACCTTGCTCTAATTTGGATCGGATTTGGAGTGCTATCATATCATATATCATAGCACTATCGTGATAGTGGTGCCATAGAAGTTTATTGATTGACTGATTGATTGACACTCAAGTGTTACTTGAAATTGCACTGGATGGCGTTCTTGGTAACGTGAGCAGTGTCAGCAATGGCTAATGCAAACAGACTAAAGGCGAATAAAGAGAATTTAGAGACCAACCTTGAAACCAAAGGTCAGGTCGATCCAGTGGTGAAGGTCGTTAGAAACTTCGTCCGATTCCAGAATTTCTCGGTGAATTCTGACGAATTCCTCGGCCGACTTTGCCCACGGCGGCAGCTCGAGATCGGGCAGGTCGTCGTGGATCGAAACAAAGATCTCCGGATCGGTGAAGAACTCGGGAATGCATTCGTCCGGAGTCCAGTCGTACAACCTCTGCAGACTGATGGGGTAGTGGTTCGGAACCCACCGAGGACGCACAAACTTACACAGGATTTCCTTCGACATCCTGCGAGCGTTGTACACGTAGTACGTTATGTCGGACAAAAAGTCGGATATGTGAAAAGGCGTCTGGCCCGCGCCTCTCATGATCGACTCCGGATTCGACACGTCGTACGTCAGATCGAGCTGTTCGTCGCCTTTGTTCAGTCGGTATTTTGTTCGCGTGAGATCGCGGTAGTTGCCGCACGGAGACGCGAAATCAATCACCCACGGAAGAACGGGATAATGATTCGGATCGTTGACACTTCTGCCCGCAAGTCTATTCAAATACATGAGGTAGTCGAAGTTGGAAATTTCACGATAGACCCACTTCTGTACAACTGACGAAAAATCCGAAGGCCGAGAGTCACTAAATGACGGCGTTCCGGACCGACTGTTCTCGAGTAAAGATGGCGCGCCACCGCTGCAGCCATCGGCGACCGAATTACCTACGATGGCAGCAGTCGACAGAATAACTCGGGCCCAGAGTTGATCATCGATGACGATCGTCTTGAGACTCAAATCGTAGATCGAAATTCCGAGACTGTGAAGGTGCCTGACGGCCTGCAGGATCTCAAAGAGAATAAAAAGTCTAGTGTTGTACGTGTCTTCCTTGAGCTTCGAAGGACTGAAAGCTACCAGATCGGAAACGGTGTAACAGATGAAAGGCTGCAGGACGTAAAATGCCCTTCGAGTCTCGATCACAGCATATGCCGTCAAAATGCCCGGGTGAGGAGACGTTGAAAGGGTCACCCCAGAGTTGGTCATGTGATGCCTCTCATCGCTGGACCTTGAGCTGCCATCGTCTATGACTACGGGATGAACAGAATAAAGTCGGAATAAAACCTCTATGATGAAACTGTTGTAATCCTACAATAATATAAAAAAATACATAGTAATCGAACAAAAACCATGTTATTGAGAAGTGAAGAAAGTACAAAATAAAAACAAAATAAAAACAAAAAAGCTGCTAAATAATAAAAATGAGAGAGTTGTTGTAGTTCTGCAAAAGAGACACTAGTATTTGGCATGTTGGATGATGCTACTATAATAAAAACTTGCTCAACACAATCAAAATTTTTAAGGAAGATTTGTATATTACTTCAGCTATACATATATGTTTCTAAATCAATACTTAAGAATCTTCATTTTAACTTCAAAAAATACAAAATATGCAATAAAAAGTTCAAACGATTCATCAAAAGCAATTCTGCAAAAGTTTTTCCTTGCTGCTTTCCTGCCAATATAACGAATCAAGTGAAAATGGAAAAGGCAATACGATGCAATGAATGTTCACCACACATCACTTGCTTTCATTTTTGGCCGGTAGAAATCGGAGTCGCAGGTCAAATGAACTGCCGAACTGTAAAGCTCCTCGGCATCTTGACGCAAACATTTCACTCTCTGCTCAGAAACAAAAGCCTTCGTGCCCGAGTGACTCCTTCCGCTGGCACTACCAAGACATAGTGGTTCTTCAATCAAGCTGAAACAACAACACTAATGATTGATTGATTGATTGATTGATTGACTGATTGATCATCAGTGGTGGTTCCAAGAATTCTTGGCAAAGGGGATGCAATGAATTTCTAGGAAGTTGGTGAGGGGATGCAACAAAATCCTGAAAAAGTTTGACAAGCAAAAAAGGTCACTAGCAGTGTTTAGCCCTGTAAATAATAAATAATATTTTGGGAAGGCTTGTCAACCTTCTCCAAAAAAGGCTGACAAGCAAAAAATGTGATTAGCTCCGTATGTATTGCCACACAAGGATAGCAGATCGAAACTCCCTGAAAACGCTGAAAAGCAAAAACAGAAGCTCGGTGGGGGATGCATCCCCAGTCATCCCCAATGTCAAACCGCCCCTGTTGATCAGATATACTTTTACTTCTGCCTCACATAGAGCAGGGGTCAAAAATGAAATTTTTATGGCAGGCAGGATAAAGTGACCTTGCGGTGGAGACACCTGTCATAGAGCAATGGATGCAAAGAAAGAAGATGACGCCAAACATCAGCATACATATATAACTGAAAAAATTAAATCACAGTCAAACCCATTTAAGTGCATAGCCATGGACCAGTTCTGAATATATTCACTTAATGTAAAATCCATCTGTTGTTTTCACCTGCACTTTTTCAAAACAACTAAGGCTGCAAAGCACTTAACCCCTTAACCAGCCATTTATTTGTAACGTAATGTAAAATGGACGAGTATTCTCGGGGCAACCGGTTAAGGGGTTAAATGAGACACAACTATAAGCATGTTATACATGTGGGTGGATCATAAGTACATATATATGCAGTATATGCAGTACATGCTTGATAATATATTCAATGTCTTTTTCATTACTCATTACAAACTATCAAGATTTCCTCATAACAACTGAATGGCACTGGCACAGTATATTAGTCTGTAATTTAAAGTCCGCAAATCGGAACGAATACGCTCTGAATAACAGAACACAAACCTTTCAACAGTTCTGCAACACTTTTGTATGACTTCCAAGCTTACTCGTTTCCAACCAGGTAACTGACGACTTGAAGCTGGTGACAGAAACTGCCTGATATCGCCTGTGCTCAGATGCTCATAAACCGAACTGCCAAGCGCAGAGACTCGCCGCTGGGTGCATAAGCAAGTAAACCACTCTTCTGGAATCTCAAAGCATGAAATAAATAAAACATCATTTACTGAACATTTCCCTAAATAAAACATCGTTTACTGAACATTTCCCTAAATAAAACATCGTTTGCTGAACATATCCCTAAATAAAAATCGTTTACTGAACATTTCCCTAAATAAAACATCGTTTAATGAACATTTCCCTAAATAAAACATCGTTTACTGAACATTTCCCTAAATAAAACATCGTTTACTGAACATTTCCCTAAATAAAACATTGTTTACTGAACATTCCCTAAATAAAACATTAAAACATTTACTGAACATTTCCTAAATAAAACATCGTTTACTGAACATTTCCCTACTGAAGCATAATTTGTCAATCTGTGAAATGCAAGAGAATATTATGTAATGTAGCTGCCCACAAGTCATGCAGATCATGATTAAATTATGCTACTGTGCAATATATAAATATAAGCATCTTCTAGCAATTTACAAACAGACAGTAAGAGCATGATCTTAACAGTTCTAAGTTCTATATATATATATATATATATATATATATATATATATATATATATATAATATATTTATATATATTATATATATACAAGAAACACAAGCAAGTCAATTACAGGTCATGGTCTTCACTGGAATTATAAATGCAGAACTATGCAGCAATACCTGCAGTATTATAGTATAGAAAGGTTTTTAAAATCGTCATCTTCCTATCCTCATTGACATGCCAACGTTGTTAAAAGCACTTTTGATTTTGTCCTCGCCTTGTTTACAGTTCCATTTAAGTTTCCTCAGTAATAATAATAATAATAATAATAATAATAATATTATTATTATTATTATTATTAAAAACAACAACAATTCCATTGCAATGTGTGTGTGTGTGTGTGTGTGTGTGTGTGTTGGGCCATCAGTGATGCTAGAAATTATGATAGTGCCGCCCTAGAAGCTGATTGATTGACTAATTGATTGATTGATTGATTGATTGACTAATTGATTGATTGTGTGTGTGTGCGTGTGAGTGTCCGTAGATCCATGTCCACCCCTCGGACTCACAACACAGTTCAGTCTGTCGACGGAGACGATCGCAGCGGCGCTCGACGGAATACCGAGTTCGATCCGGACGAGGGAGGGGGCGTCGCATCCGTCGCCGTCGACCATCGTCGTTTCTTTCGCTCGAAATCTCGAAAAAAGAACGAGAAAATTTTGTTGATTAAACCATTACGGATGTTTTCAATAGGTGCCGCCGCTGGCGATTTCATCATAAAAATCCAAATCAAAACACAGATTATGTGACGACTGATTGAAGACTACAGGACAGACCCTACTAGACTACTGTGGACCAAATTATTATTATTATTATTATTATTATTATTATTATTATTATTATTATTATTATTATTAAAAACTAGGCTGATTATTATTAAAAACTAGGCTGACCATAGAATTCTTTGCCCCAACAGTTGAAGTCCTGGGCATGACGATGTTGGCGTCATCGAGGAGTCAAAAGGTCAAAGTTCTTCACGATTGCGCAGGGATCATAGGGCGGCACTGAACTCCATTGCTATAGCCCTCCAGCCAGACGTGCAATAGCTCCATGGAGGTATTATTGAATAGCACCGATACGGGGCCAGGCGCTGCTTTTGTCTTTGCTACTCATTTTGCTACTGACCTCTAGCGAGTGAAGGCTGAGTCAACCTTAGGGTAAGTGTTTTATCCAGGCCAATTAGGAGGATAGCCCCCCAATTTCCCCAAACCCCTCCAAATTTCCTCAAGAATTTCAGCAGTGACAAAGCACACGTAGTGTACACTTTGCGTTCACGTTTGCCTTGTCTAGCGCTTTCTTTGTAATACTGAGTAGTGACTCCAATCAATAATGTCTTTGGTCTGACGTCATTTTGTCGTCATTGATAAGCACCAATGAATTATTACTTACTAGGCCTAGTAAGTAATAATTCATTGATAAGCACTATGCAGACCTTGGAGCAATAATACACAGGAGAGAATATGAGCCTAAGCAGGCCTGCCTAACGGCTGAAGCCAGCTATGGGCGTGTGGGCGGAGCCTATCCGCCATATGTAGTTACGCAAAACACAGGAAAAGCCCAGATTGCCTTTCAGAAAATGACGTCAACCAATGAAAGAAGTCTCATGAATATTCATTTTCAATATACAGATTTTTTTGCTCTGTCGCGTTCACAAATATGGCGTCAGCTGCTTCAACATACAGGCTTATGCTGGACGCATGATGCAGACCCAAGATGCAGACTTCATGTAATACAGTAATAAATAACTTTAATTAATATAGTAAATAAATAAATATTAATATAGGCCCCTTAACTTAGTATCAAAATACTACCAATGCCGTTGTTAAAAAGGAAGAAAGAATATGCTTGGTTCAGTGTTTATTCTAGCCACCTTGACATTGGGGAGGAGTTTGAAATGTTTGGGGGGACAAGATTTGTCTCTCCATGCTTTGGGGATTTCCATCCCCCAAGCCAACATATACATTGGAGGGTGGGGAATTTAAAAACTTTTGGGGGGATTTCCCCTAAAACAGGCCTAGAATAAACACTTGTTTAATATACCAGCACCTGAACCTGATGGGTAAGCATTGTTGAAATTGCTTGCTTTCTGTAATTAGGCTAATGGTTGCAATGTTTACATGTAAGGCTCATTTTTGCTGACTGTGAACGTTTCATTTGAAACTAGATTATCGATATCGTGGTATGCCTACAATTGTGTTTATCTGGCAGGAATTCGTGTAGTTTATTATGTCGCTGGAGACCGATCTGCGCCTGAGGCAGTATCTGATTGATTTTCACCATTTTCAATTTTTGCATCGAACTGGGTCTCTTCCCCTCCAGCCAAGTCAGCCCCCTCCAAGACCTAGAGTCTGGAATCTGGATAAAAACACTGCCTAGGGTTCTTTCGGGTATCGAACCCGCGAGCTTCCGATCACCAAGCCAATGGTGTTGACACTCTACTAACTTCCTGTCCCTGGCGTCACAGAAGTGCAAAGTCATCAAATCGTAAATGTAAAAAAATTATTTTAATATCCAATGTCTTTTGATTTGTACGCGATACGTAAGGGGCTGTCCATTAATTACGTCAACAATTTAGTGGGAGGGGTTTGAAAAAGTTTGACAGGTGTTGACAGGGGGAGGGGGTCAAGAGAAGTTGACGTCAACAATTTCACTTTTTATAAATAATCAAAAATTAGGAAATTTCATGGAATACTATTTATTACAATGGAAAAAGCATGGCAAAAAAGGTCAACACCATATTTTGACACTCGATGAGAAAAAAGGGAAAAATGGTCATCACCACAAAAATAATAACCCTGTTATTGGGACCTGTCATGGATCTTGGGGGGGGCGGTCAAAAGTTTTTGACGTAATTATGGTGTGTGTGAAAGTTGATAGTTGTTGACAAGGGGGGGTCAAAAATTGCCCAAAAATTGTTGACAAAAATCAGGATACCTTAAAGTTTTTAATGTGTTTTTTAAAGATTTTAAACGTTTTTTAAAGATTTATACCCCCAATTCGCATTATACCCCCCAATCAAAACTTGGGGGATCCCCCCCCAGAGAAGGCCTAGAATAAACACTGCCCGAGGGCGAAACATACTGACGGCGCCGCCTTCCGAAAATTCTTGACGAGCAAAAAGGTCGTCATTTATTTTCCTTCGGCACTCCCTCGATCTGCGACCGACGAAAAACCGTAAGGAGCAACAAAATAAAGTTGTCAGTTGTTGACACTTATTTATTTCACTATGAATCGAGTGCTATTATTTACATTCATTCTATTTGTGTTTTTTTTTTGTTACGCTGACCAAAACCCGACTTTTGCACCCCACATCGGCGCCCGGAGGCGGCTGGCTGCCCTCCTGCCTCCCTTAGCTACGCCTCTGTCTAATAGATCACTTAAAATTCAGTTATTATTATTATTATTATTATTATTATTATTATTATTATTATTATTATTATTATTATTATTATTACTACTACTACTACTACTACTACTACTACTACTACTACTACTACTATTACTATTACTACTACTATTATTATTACTACTATTATTTACTATTATTATTATTACTATTACTACTACTACTACTACTACTACTACTACTACTACTACTACTACTACTACTACTACTACTACTACTACTACTACTACTACTACTACTACTACTACTACTCTGCTAATACTACTACTACTTCCACCACCACCGCTACTAGTTGGCAATGTGCAAACATCAATTGAATGCAATGCGATAGTGACATTATTGGTTCCTGCGCAGATATGTGCACGGATATGTTACGATGTCCCGACTGATAATGATAATTAGGAGACGTCGTCTTTGCACTGACAGGTTCCGGAGCAGCTGGCCTTCTGGTCGTTTCTGCAGGAGCCCCTGTCGCAGGCGTTGTCCGGCAATCCGTAGCACGGATCACCGATGCGCCTCTTCCGTTCGCACTGACGCCGTTCGGTGTTGCACCAGTGCGTGTTGATCGCCCGGCATTCGGCGTCGCTCGTCGTGCACCGCGGCAGGACGCAGCCGCACCGCCCGCCGCCGCCGCCGCCGCCGCCGCCGCCGCCGCCGCCGCCGAGGCAGGTCGTCGACGCCGGCGGGACGCAGTTGGACGGCGAACAGGCGTCCGGCGGAAGTCCGACGCACGTCTCGTTCAGTCGAAGCTTCCGGCGACATTCGCCCGTCCCCGGTTGGCACCACTCCTCGCGCTGGCAGTCGGTCGACGACTGACAGCGGGGCGCCCCGCCGCCGCCGCCGCCGCCGTCTCCGCCGGCGCCTCGCGGCAGACGCACCGCTTCGTGTCGCCGTCGCCGTCGCCGGCGACGCATTCGGGGCTCGTGCCCGGGGCCTCGCAGCAGCACGCCTCGTTCGGAAGACCGGTGCAGTCGCCGCCCGGTCGCACCATCGCCTTGCACCTGCCGCGGAGCGTGTCGCACCAGAGGACCGGCGACCGGCAGTGCGACTGTTCGGCGCAGCGAACGGTGCTCGGAGACGGTTCGTAGTTGTAGAACAGTCGGGTGTAGTCGGCGCTCAGGCCGTCGACGTTTTTCTTCTCGAAGAACGGGTGCAGCGTGTCGTCGGCCCGCCATCCCGTTCGAATCTCCGGGCCGGTCGGGTAGGCTTCGCGGCTGTCGGAGCCCGGGTGCGTCGAACGAAACAGCTCCCAGATGCGGTCGATGTTGCAGTGGTGAAACCAGAAGATGATCTCGTTCGGCGCGCAAGTCAGCGACAGCATGTGACCGTCGACCCACGTGTGAACCTCGCCGTGATGGTTCTCGAGCGTCAGGTCCTCCGGCACGCAGGCCTCGGCGAAGCTGCGCTTCTCGAGGAACTGGTCTATCTTGTCGAGCGTCATGAGAAGCGACCCGTCGTTGCCGCACTGGCGGACGACGACCTTTCCCGGCGTCTGGCAGTCCTCGGGCACCACCGTCCAGTTGGCCATGAAGCCTCGGTTGACCGGGCCCCACGCCGGTCCGAGCCAGTCGTCGGTGAAGAGCATCGAGTGGCTGGGGTCCGGCAGGTACGAATCGAGCGACGAGTCCCAGTAGGGTAGTGCCAGCGACGCATCGCAGAGACGGAGGAGCTGCTCCAGTCTGCGTTTGAAAAGAAGCGACAACGTTCGAATTGCACAGAAGTGGCGTAGCCAGGATTCGGAATTGGGGGGCGGGGGTGAAACATCGACATTTTCGGTTTTAAAAAGTGATGACGACTCATCGACGAGCAATGATGTTCCTTCTAATTTTTGGGGGTACGTGTGCCCATAAAGTTTGTCTTGGGCAGCAACTTCCTATATAGTTGACTAACTCTTGGGCAGTTTTGCTTCGTGCAAACAAGCAAAGTCGCAAAACTATAGGCGTCGATCCCTCGAGAGTCCTGGGGTCCGGACCCTCACTAAAATTTGGCTGTGAGGGTCCATAAGGCAGTGGACCTCACAAAAATCTGAATAAATCTATACTGTACCATTGTACGATTATGTAATTAAGTGATGTGCTGGATAGACAATACACGTAGATATTACCCCAGAATATATCAACACCCCTCCAAAAAATTGATAATCCTAGAAATAACCCTGTCTTAGACCCTGGCTACGCCAGCGTTATACATGTTCTAGCGCTATACATGTTCTATACATATTCTAGCCACCAAGACATTGGGGGAGTTTAAAATTTGGGGGAGGGTCAGACATTGGGGAGGTCATACTACTTGCACAAATGTCAAAAAATTTGTGGACATTTCAAACTTTTTTGAGGAGGTGGAGGGGGAGAAATCCCCCCACAGAAAAGGTCTAGAATCAGCACTGTATACAGTATATAAGCGCCATAGCCTACCTGTGCAGGTATTCCCTGTGCCACGGAAGGAAGCAAGGACTGGCATGGGCCGTCGGTGACGTTTTGTCGCGGTGGAAAATGACGAGCGTCTCGAAGGCCGAGTATCCGCCGGAGTTCTCCAGGACTTCTCGCTTCAGCTTGTTGAGACAGGCGTGCAGGCGGCGTTTCTGGTCGGGCTTCAGCGTCCGGTACTCCTGCCGGACTGCCAGCGTTTCGTCGCGCGGCGTTACGACCGCGTTTCCGAAGAACCATCTCCTGAATCGTTCGGGGACCCTGACCGCCCTGTACCGCCGGCTCTTCCAGTCCGACCGGAAGACGGCGCCGGCGACAAGAACGCAGCAGAGAAGCGTCGCGGTCAGCAGTGACCAGTTCATCGTTAGAACGCCTGTGTATACGATTCAACAGACACCTCTGGTCAAATAAGCTAGTTAGACTGCTATCTTTCTAGATCATTCTCCGACTTCGATGGTATCTCGAGTCGTAGCCAGAGCACCGGTTTCTTATCGAATTCCAGTCTCGGTAAGGATGCCGCAAGCTGTCGCTTTTCTAACGCATGTCTGTCTGTCTGTCTGTCGATTTTCTTAATAAGTATGCGCCGTTTGACAGTCGCGCCCGTGACGGGACAGATCGAAAACTGCAGTCGATTTTAATTTTAAACTCGAAAACCGAGAGACATAAATTTGCTTTTAAATAAACAATTTCTTCAGCAGCATTTGACCGCTGGGTTATTAAGGGCAATGACATGTCTATAGATGGTGTGGCAGTGGCGACTCCAGGATTTGGCAAGTGGGGGGGCGTTGGGGTGGCAACTTCTAATCATGAGGGGCCAACCATTTGTTGTTAGGTATGTAGTATTAAGTATAGGGTCCCAACAGGGGGGCCACTGGGGGCCAGGCACTCAATAGGGAGCACGGGCCCCCCGGATCCCCCTGTGGAACCGCCACTGCCTGTAGATCGAAATTGAGTATGATATTTATTGATTATTCTTGCCAATATTAAAGCAGTAAAGACGGGGCAAGAGGAAAGTGTGGATTTTGTCGGATATTTTTTTAATTGAATAAATTTTTCGATATCAATGCCCAATAAACCCTCTATTCAACAGGCCTTCAATTGGCTTCTCTCGCACAGCGATTTAATTATAAAACTCGTTTTATGATGTCTATAAGACCTGCTGTATAATCAACCAGATATCTTAATACGCGACTCTTCCCTCGATCACCCTACTAGCCATTCCCAAGATATTCGGCAGGACTTTCATATAGTTGATGTCCCTCGTTCTCGTACAGTCAATGCATGGCGTTAGTGTGTAGTATGAAATGGCTGGAAGTGCTTTATTTCGAACCCTGTAGATCGAAATTGATAATGATATTGTTGATTATTCTTGCAATGGTTAAAGTAATGAAGAAGGAACAAGAGGAAAACGTGGATTTTGACGGAGAATTTCTTCAAATGGATCAGATTTTTCGATATCAAGGCTCTATAAACCCTTTATTCATCAGGCCTTCAATTGGCTTCTATCACACAGCGATTTAATTATAAAACTTGTTTTTGATGTCTATAAGGCCTGTTGTATAATGAACCAGATATCTTAATACGCGGCTCTTCCCTCGATCGCCATACTAGGCATTCTACACGATATTCGGGAGGACTTTCATTTAGTTGATGTACCTCGTTCTCGTACAGTAAATGGCGTTAGTGTGTAGTATGAAATGGCTGGTAGTGCTCTATTTGAAACCCTGTAGAGTAGACAGTGGCGGCTCCAGGATTTGGCAAGTGGGGAGCCGTTTAGGTGGCAACTTCTAATCATATATAGGGGGCAACCCTTTGTTGTTAGGTATGTAGTATTAAGTATAGGGTCCCAACCGGGGGCAGGCACTCAATAGGGGGCACGGGCCCCTTCGGGGCCCCCTGTGGAGCCGCCACTGCCGCGTGGAGGCCATGAAGTCTGCAAGTACATACGCATAGGCGGTTTAGCGAAAGTAATAATTAAGAAGCAGCATTCAACCGGTACGTTTAAGTAACCCGATTTGAAGCACTGAAGATGGACACATATAAGAGTATGTGGTATGTGTTGGAGAATTTCCTTAAGTAGCTCAGATTTTTACATATCTATGCCACCCACTGTTCAACAGGCCTTCAACTGGCCTCTCTGCAGTAGCTATTCTAGTCACCTAGACATTGGGGAGTTTAAAATTGTTGGGGGATCAAAGACATTGGGGAGATCATACTATTTGCCAAAATGTCAAAATTGGGGGGGGGCAGAGACGTCATTTCACTGTTTTTCAGGGGCAAAACACTTTCACAGCCTGACAAGTTACAAGTTTGCGAAAAAGTTGACGACCTTTTTTTGTTCGTCAGTCATTTTTTACGATTAGTTCAGTGGCGTAACCAGAGTCAAAATGATGTAACCCGGGCAGATGACCATGGGCTGTCCATAAATTACGTAAGCAATTTTTTTTGTGCGAATTTTAATCCACCCCCTTTCCGCCTTATCAACAGTTGTCACACTTTTCAAACCCTTGCCTCTTTTGTTTACGTAATTTATGGACAGGCACTCGATAAAATATTTCTTAAAATTAACACGAGGATTTTAAACTGATCCCATTTCACGAGGCAACGCAATTGCTCAGCAGATGACTTTTAAAGAGTGAATCCATAGACCCCTACCTTTGATCCGTTGCGTGCTGCCAATCAGGTTCACCAAATGGTGAGCTTTCTTTGCTCTGGTAACGACAATAGAAGCAATACGCAGCATCCTGCTGAACAGAATTAGCCAACCATGGAAATTCTGCAATATAGTTAGTAACTTTGGAAACGACGTTTGACTGATTTCTTGGCTCCAAAATATTTCCATGGGTATGTATGCAATTTAGGCTACACTGTTATCTAGTTCTCAGGAACTGTCCTCTGGGCTCTTATTCAGAGGCTGAGACTGTTTATTCTGTTCATTTCTACAGTAGAGTTCGCAACGACGCCGATATTTTAACTGTCTGGCAAGTGTCTGGCAATGATGACTAGTTGCACTCGACGAAGAGTTTGGCATACGTCATCTGATGTTTCTAAGCATATAAGTCAGTTATGTTCAGCTCTTTAGAATTCTTGAGAAATCCAAACGCAGGCAACTTTTACAATCCAGACGCTGTGTCCGTGAAACTATGCCTGTCAAAAATATGACTATACGCGAAATTGTGAGTAAAACAATAAATTTACTCTTGGCGCGAACTGTAATAAGCGTCAACTCTTAAAGCACACCCACGGTGCAGTGGCGGCTCTAGGATTTGGAAAGTGGGGGGCCGTTGGGGTGGCAACTTCTAATCATGGGGGGCCAACCATTTGTTGTTTAATGTATGTAGCATTAAGTATAGGGTCCCAACTGGGGGCCACTGGGGGCCAGGCTCTCATTAGGGGGCACCGGCCCCCCCTGGCCCCCCCGGTGGAGCCGCCACTGCCACGGTGACCCACCTGCCCTGATATTATACAAAGGAAATTAGGAATTTTAGGAATGCTCTCTTAATGTCAATGTGTGCCTTGTTGTCCAGTGCTGACCTTCCCGTTTCAGACAAAATACACAGGGAAATCGGAGTACCTCTCGGGTCAAAAAGGTCAAATCTCAAAGCAGCTGCCATTTTTCTTCTATAAGGCGGGTCGACCCGACCCGACCCGACCCGACGAGGGTCTTTCGAGCGCACAGGTCAAAGCTGCTTCAGCTATCCCTGGTATCAGTCGGCATTCATAAATCTTCACCCATCGCCAGATCGCCAATCATCACATTACGCTGTAGATAGCGTTCACTTCGGTAGAGGAAGATGCATAGGAAATGAATGGTCCATAGAGACAGGCGATTACTGCCATAACTGAAATTCGATATATCACGCAGATACATATACTTGCCAAACAAAATGACTGTAGGCCTAGTAATTACTGAACTTCTAACTGATACCTGTAACCTGTGACACGTATTCCAGATACTTTAGTTTTAGACTATTAGACTATTGCAATGACGTACACGGCAGTGCAAAAGTAAGCAAATCCAAATAATAAAGACATAATTTTTATATTTTGTCAACCCGGGCAGAAATTTTTCAACCCGGGCAGAAAGCAAAGTAACCCAGGCATTGCCCGGGCGTGGTTACGCCACTGGATTAGTTACTTCAGATTACTCGATATCAAGCACTCCTTTAGGGCATGTAAAAACTAAATAACACAAACGCTGGCGAAAAAATTTTTTCCTAAAAATCAGGGGGGGGGCAAATGCCCCCCCTGCCCCCCCAAATGACGTCCCTGGGGGGGTAAACTGGGGGGAGAACCCCCCCCCCGGAAGGTCTAGAATAAACACTGTCTCTCTGATACAGCGAATTAATTATGAAAAGTCGTTTTTTAATTCTCCAGAAAGCCTGTTGTACAACGAATCAGATATCTTAATCTGTATTGCTATACAAAAGTACTTTAATGTCTAATTGTAACCTTCATACCCCACTGCGCGTCCTTTTAACGTAGTTAACTAGTGATAGCAATCAAAAATTAGACAATCTTCTTGAATGGGTCTGGGCTTCGGTCAATGGCCTATGATTGTAATGTCGGTTTTTGCCTATTTTTACATTACGCTGTACGCTTCACATGGGAAAATACAACCACAGCAGCCGACCCTACAGCTGGATTTGAACGAACGCGTCTGCACACCTGCACCCATTCTGACTTCAACGGACTCGACTGCTGCTGCTGCTGCTGCTGCTGCTGCTTCAACTGGTAGGCGCCTGATGCCGTTAGACAGCTACAGCTTCCCGGAGTCTATTTCAGATGAGCGACGGGTAGCGGCAGCCTCTGTCGATCGTCGGTTCTTCGCCGTAGCGCACGGGCCTTTGCTCTCCGGTCCCCCCGGGTTGCACGACTGGTTTCGGACGCGCCTAGCCCTATACGCGACCTTCGCTTTTCGGCCCCCGCAAGGATCTTCACTCGGAGGAGTTAAACGTGGCCATTAATAATTATTCGCGGCGATTATTACAGTACCAAGTTCGCCCGTTTTAAAATCGCCGTTTCTACGTAAACGCCTTCAGGCCCTGATAAGCGAAAGATCGAGGCGAAGCATCGAGGGTCAGGTAAGTGGCAGTGTTTAATCTAGACTCCTGGACTCCGGGGAAACTGAAAAGCCAAGAGGGGGTAACTGACAAAGCCGGGGGAATTCTGCTAGGGGCCGCTGTTAGTCCATGTAGTATTTCAAAATTTCCGGGGGGATTTGAAATGTCCGGGGGGAAAGGGCAATTTTCCCCCGGAAACGACCTAGATTAAACACTGGTAAGTGGGAAAGTATTCCGGATACTTACTGAACGCAACTAGGCCGGTAGGGTAGCGTGGGGTAAGATGCCCCATGGGGTAAGATGCCTAAATCGCGATATAGCGTAGGCCCTATCTCATATATGTACATTATGCGTGTGATCAGGTAGACCGAATGGAACGGTATAGGGCTGTAGGCCGACTGACTGCACAGTCAAATATCTCGGCCCATCACCAAACAGTCTCACCTGGTTCTAAAAATAGCTTTGCTCAGGTTAATCGTGTATTTCCAACTTTTCTATAACTCCAGTGATATACAGGGTGGCGCAAAAAACCGGACTAGTCACGTCTGGGGATGCATTTAATATAGTCCGGTTTTTGCGCCACCCTGTACATTACTGGTTTTGACAATGGAGGAATTGGGCCTACGATTCAAATCGTAAGCGACCATCTGCTGATGCCAAGTGCATTGCTAAAATGGCGCTATAGAAGTTCACTGTTATTGAAGTAATACGATTGTGTAGGATATGTAGATATAGATTCTGTCTCAAACTCTGTAGAACCTACAAGGTGTAGTTGACAAGTGAGAATTCAGCAATTCTATTATTGCATTTTTCTAGATAGACATCAAAGATCTAGGAGGCGACTGTGAATATAGGAGCCTACCGGAAGCGACTACAGCAGAGATATTTTTACACCCCCTAACACCCCCAACAACCCCCAATTTGAGACCGACGCCCCCAAATTGATAATCCTAGAAATAACCCTGGGGTACAGACTACAGCTAGCGCGATGTCATGCCAAGACAGTCTTACCTCACGTGGCTTCGACACGAGTAGCCTACTAAGCCTAAGACTAAAATGCCTAAGACTCTAATCATCATCATCATCATCATCATCATCATCATCATCATCATCATCATCATCATCATCATCATCATCATCATCATCATCATCATCATCATCATCATCATCATCATCATTTATTATTAGTATTTCCAAAGAAAGTTCAATAATAACATCTCTAGAAGAACTTAATAATAACATTCGTAGAAGAACTTAACTATAATAATTATAATTATTGCAATAATATATTATTATTATATAATAGTATTAGAATTAACATCCGTAGACTCCGCAAGACTCTAATAGGCCTACTCTAAGAGGCAACATATACACAGGGCCGCCGAGAGAAATTCCGGGTCCCGGAAAAAAAAAATTTGCGGGCCCTTAAGAAAAAATATTAACTCTCCAAAAACAGCCTGACAAGCAAAAAAAAACCTTATCGTCACCGGATCTGGGCCCCTGAAAACTCCATGGGCCCCGGTACAATGTACCGGCTGCACACCCCCTCTCCTCAGGCCTGCATATACACGACGATGCATCATCTGGGATTATCGGGTCATTGGCGCTCTGCACAGAGCGGTTCCTTTTTGAGCATTCGTTCCTTGCTCCTCTTTCGTACATCGTCTGCTAAAACGCATGCATATCGTCTGCTCTCTGTCTGCATCAGCAGCAGACACGCTAACTCGTTCGTCTCTAAGTACAACTCTCTGTGGGTTGAAGCCTAGGCCTATTAATAGACCGCCGTACACAAGGGCCTGCGTTTGCCTCTTGAGTTTGCAACTGCGGCGCCGGCGCCTTGCGCTATATAACGCCGGACTATATAGCGCTCTGTTGGAGGATTTTTCAATACACAGGTTTCCACGATGATTAATTGGCTATTATTTTGGCAAGCCAGAAAATTTTCTACACCAGCAGGTGCAAAGACCACTTGCGCCTTCTGGCCAGCGTTTTATCCAGACTCCAGGCCTTTGGGGGGGGGGGTTGACTTGGCTGGAGGGGAAGATACATAGTTCAATGCAAAAATTTTTGTCAGTGCTGAAATTTGGGAGGGATTTTGAGGGGGGTTTTCTTTTTGAGGGAAATCTCCCCAACAGGAATAATAATAATAATAATAATAATAATAATAATAATAATAATAATAATAATAATAATAATGTCAAGGGAATAATAATAATAATAATAATAATAATAGCTATTTTGTCAACGGAATAATAATAATAATAATAATAGCTATTTTGTCAAGGGAATAATAATAGTAGTAATGTGGTTTAAAGGGGTTAGGAGGCTAAGAAAGACTGCGTGAAAACCACTATAAAACTCTACATTTAGTAACTTGGTTTTCCCAGATAACCTCTGAATCCGTTTACTGCTTGTACTGTCTCGTCCAAACTGTTCCATTTGTCCACAACCCTTGCACTAAAACTTAATGTTTTCTTTCTAAGGCTCACCCTCTGCTTGAACAATGTGACTCTTGTGCTGCTATCGACCGTATGGCACAAGTACTTTCGCAGTCATTATTTTGTATGTTTCTATCAAGCCTCCTCTCTCTTTTCCCCTTTCTATAGGGGTATCCAGTGTTTACCAACAAAGTCCGGTTGCTCCGCCCACTGGTGGGCAGAAACCATAGAAACCATTGTCGTCTATTAATAGACGCCAATGGCAGAAGCAGATTTCTTGCTGGTGGGCATAGATCAGTGACAATAGAGATTGTTCTGGATACTCCTGCAATGTTGTCAATCCAAAATATTGAAGTCTTTTTTCGTAGCTTAAATTATGGCATCCATTGACCAGCCCTGTTGCTAGTCTTGGCACTTTTTCGAAAAGCTCCATATTCTGTCTGTCAGTGGTGTAGCCAAGAGGGCGGGGGTTGAAACCCCCTTGGCTGCCGAAAACAAAATACTTTTAATGAGTTTCTATGCATTTCTAACGGCTTAAGAGGTGACGGCCTTTTTTGCTTGTCAGGAAAAAATAAAATATAGGAGATGACCATTTTTTGCTTGTCAAGATTTTTCCAAGTTGGTCACGGTCAAAACCAAAAAACCAACCCCCCTTCCGAAATCCTGGCTACGCCACTGCTGTCTATTGTAATTTCTATTGAGCCTGACAAATAATTATATTATTAACCCCTTAACTGGGTAGTTAACTGTAACTCAATGTAAAATGAACGGATATATCCGGGGTCCCCAGTTAAGGGGTTAACGGCAATTGGTTGAATTTCAGAGTCTGGAGACATTTCGACCGTTATGTCCCTCGATACGGACGCCGCGAATGGACCACTTTCGCAGACCAACCACACGACGACGACAATCTCCTCCCTCGGTGGAGGAGGAGGAGGAGCGGGAGGAGCGGGAGGAGGAGGAGGAGGAGGGACTCAT
Organism: Metaphire vulgaris; assembly: GCA_018105865.1. Taxonomy (NCBI): domain Eukaryota; kingdom Metazoa; phylum Annelida; class Clitellata; order Crassiclitellata; family Megascolecidae; genus Metaphire; species Metaphire vulgaris. The sequence continues at coordinate 10,900,200 of CM030862.1, read as the reverse complement.
CGGACCATCGTTCGGAACCGGAACCGGAAGTTCCGGTCTTCTCGGCAACATCCGATCTCCCAATCACGCCGTGAGTATCAGATGTCTGCGTAGCAGTGGCGGCTCTAAGATTTGGTAAGTGGGGGGGGGCGTTGGGGTGGCAACTTCTAATCATGGGGGCCAACCATTTGTTGTTTAATGTATGTAGCATTAAGTTTAGTGTCCCAACTGGGGAGCACTGGGGGCAGGCACTCAATAGGGGGCACGGACCCCCGGTGGAGCCGCCACTGCGGCGTAGCCAAGGGGCACTGGCACGATGTGTCCCCCGCCTATTCGAGAACCCTGGCAACGCCACCGGTATCAGTCCACGGACTTATTCTTGGCTTGCGCTGGTACGCAGCCGTTTGGAAGCCGAGGGGTCGTGTTAGTGTTACACAACGCTGGTGATAACTGGTACTGTTTTATCGTTTATAGGAATGTGGAAAACTTTCAGGAAATTCTCCTTTGATTCGTCATAAAACCATGCGACGATCACGTCATTAGAGTAGCCAAGGGGGGGGACAGGGGTCGCCCCCTCCGGTATTCGGATTCAAACTAGTCATGAAATTCGAGAAGGTTAGATGAGAGATTTTGTCAGCTGGGGGTAAAGTGATCGGCGATTTTATTCTAATATTAGGGCCTATATACCGTCTATTTTTCTGCGAATTATAATGAATTATTAATATTTCTGTTATGTAGGTTCGAGTGGAAGAACTGGAAGATGAACTAAGAACGGAAAGAGCGGCAAAGATGAAAGTATGCGCATACTTATAAGCATTATAATTTATAAATCAGCGGCTCCCAGCCTACTGTTTTGTGAGTCAACTTTAGGCCTTTCCTCCGTACGATCAGTGGCGGTTCCAGGATTTTTGGTGGGGTGGAGGGCGTGGGTGGGGTTTGAAATGAATTCATAGAAAGTTGGTTGGGTGGGGAGATGAAAATAGAAGTGAAAAAATCTATAAACTTTGCCGGAAAAGGCTGAAGAAAAGGGAATTTTATCCATAATTTGACTATACTTTTACCGAAAAATAGGTTGACAAGCAAAAACCAAAAAGATCATTCGCAGTTAGTTTTACTAGACTTTTACCCAAAAATAGGTTTCACAAGCAAAAAAAGTAAGCTCGGAAGGAAGTCCGGTGGCGGTGGGGGATGCATCCCCACTCATCCCCCACGTAGAACCGCCTCTGCGTACGATGATGTCCTTGTTGTATTTATCGTTGTATCGTTGTTTTTATCGTTGTTTTTATCGTTGTATCGTTGTATTTATCGTTGTATCGTTGTATTTATCGTTGTATTTATCGTTGTATCGTTGTATTTATCGTTGTATTTATCGTTGTATCGTTGTATTTATCGTTGTATCGTTGTATTTATCGTTGTATTTATCGTTGTATCGTTGTATCGTTGTTTTAATCGTTGTATTTATCGTTGTATCGTTGTATTTATCGTTGTATCGTTGTATTTATAGTTGTATCGTTGTATTTATCGTTGTATTTATCGTTGTATCGTTGTATCGTTGTTTTAATCGTTGTATTTATCGTTGTATCGTTGTATTTATCGTTGTATCGTTGTATTTATCGTTTTGCGATCGACTTCGACAGGCAGAGAAACTGCGCGCCGACATGCAACGGGAACTGGACGAACTGGCCGAGGCGCTCGAGGAGTCCAAGTACGCCACTCAGATACAGGTAAGCGTTTCGACAGGTATGGGCGTCGGCAGACATTTTTTCTGCAACGTTTTTTGCCTGAAGGCACTACCGGGGGTTGGTTGTAGATTTAAATTATATGAAAGACATGTCTTCCATTCAGGGGCGTAGCCAGGAATTTGATTGGGGGTATAATGTGATTTTAGGGGAGGGGGTATAAATCTTTAAAATCTTTGACAATCTTAAAAATCACATTAAAAATTTTTTAAGGTAGCCTGATTTTTTTTTTTGGGGGGGGTATATATTGGTCTCTGCTTCCATTCATAGGCGTACGCTTCTATAGATTAGTCCTCTAGACGCAGGCTCCCCGCCACTTTTTGAGAGGCTAACATAGGGAAGGGGAAAGCAGCATCGGGATTGGCGCCAACTTTTCATTCAGGTTGACGCCAATGCTTTCATTAACCCATTAACCGTGTATTTAACTGTAACTCAATGTAAAATGGACGGATATATCCGGAATCCCCAGTTAATTAAGGGGTTAAATTAGATTTTGAGATTCTGAGACTAGCGCACGTGATTGAAAGCTATAGGGACGGCGCCCATATTCTGGAAGTCCTGGCTACGCCACCGATAACGCCAGACTTCGAGATGGCGAATCGAGTCCAGGGGCCTAGCCAGGCCAGCCGTGTTTTATCCAGGCTTGTTAGGGGTGAGATTCCCCCCTAAACCTCAAAGTCCGCCTCCCCAAAATAAATACAGCACTTACACAAATTTTTGCATTGAACTGCGTATCTTCCCCTCCAGCCATGTCAATTCTCCCTTACCCCCCTCCCCAAGGCCTGGAGTCTGGATAAAACCAGGGCCGTCGAGAGAAAATACGGGCCGGGGACAAATATTGAGAACTTCAAACACAAAAAGGTTATCCTCATTTTAAATAAATAAATGCTGTTAAGCAAAAATGGTCGTCGCCTTTTTTCTTGTTTGCGCGGGCCCTTCCCGGGTAAAAATGCACCCCCTGTCCGCCACCCCCTCTCGTCGGCCCTGGATAAAATACTGGTAGCCAGCTTTTTGTTCGTCGATTTCTTTATTTTTTAGATCGACCACAGCCGTAAGAAGGACGTCGAAATCCAGAAACTGCAGAGAGACATCGAAGAGTTGCAGTCCTACAATGAATCGCAGCTGATCGCCTGTCGCAAGAAATACCAGGACGCCCAGAACGACCTCTGCGAACAGATCGACCAACTGCACAAGAACAAACAGAGGTTGTGCTTGCTTCGTCAAAATGGTCCATATCCCATGGCCCCCATATGATCATGGCGCGATTCGTGGGTAGGAGGAATTCCTCCACTGCCCAGCTGCATCTCCCCAGTGGCGGCTCCACCGGGGGCAGGGGGGCCTATTGAGTGCCCAGTTGGGACCCCATTGAGTGCCGTGATTAAACAACAAAGAAGTTGTCACCCCAACGGCCCCCCACTTGCCAAATCCTAGAGCCGCCACTGCATCTCCCCTACTGTTACATCCCCCACCACTACATCACCCCCCCCACTGCTACACTTCCCCAACAACTACATCCACCTCGAGCTCGATATATCCCCCCCCCCACTGCTCCAGGTCACAAATCGCACCCTGCATATGACCCACGACCCGTGTTATCCACGACCCATGGGTCCTGTAAAAAAACTGCACGTGACAAAACAGAGGTCGTATTTCGGGGGGGCGATCGGCGTCCCATAGACACCCCCTCGCAGCCGTATACGGATACACCGGCCATTTATTAACCCCTTAACTGGGATCCCGGATATATCTGTCCATTTTACTTTGAGTTACAGTTAAATACACGGTTAAGGGATTACAGTAATTCTAAGATTACAGTTACACTTGATAGAGAATGATAGCTATACTGTAAGTGTAAAGTATTTGTTAGTTAAATAGATCGATTCTATGACTACGTATACGGCAAAAATAATCTACTAGCCAAATAATAATCATTATGGAAATAGAGTGAATCTGTTGCCGTCTTGGTGAATAATAGACTATACCGGCGATTCGATTGGTTGTAGACTCGAAAAAGAAAAACAGAGTTTGAAAGTTGAAATGGAAGATTTGCAACTTCAGGTTGAAAATTTTATCAAAGGAAAGGTGAGAACGAATAAATAACTAGGATCAGGTCGTGAATGCATTTCAATAAAATTGGCAGGTGCCCCATTTCGAACGCTGTAGAGCAAAATCGAAACGGGCTATATTGAATATTCTAGTAGGATTGATGCAATGAAGATGGGGACACAAGGAAATGTGGCTTTCGTCAGAGAAATTTTTGCATATCTACTGTATAAGAACTTTAATAATAATAATAATAATAATAATAATAATAATAATAATAATAAGATAATAATAATAAGGAAATACTACTACTACTACTCTACTACTACTAGACTACTACTACTACTACTACAACTACTACTACTACTACTTTTTGCTACTATTACTATACTACTACTACTACTACTACTACTACTAATAATAATAATAATAATAATAAAAGTAATAATACTAATATAATAATAATAATAATAATAATAATAATAATAATAATAATAATAATAATAATAATAATAATAATAATAATAATAATAATACGCCAAGTGTGTTAGTATTCTTTCCAACGGCTTCTGTCGCACAGCGAATCAATTTTATAATGTTTTTGTCGTCTGTAAAGACTGTGATACAATGACCCAGTTATCTTAATACACGGTTCATCCCTCGATCGACTCATTTGCCCAGCGGCGGTTTTACATTCTTTTGGCCCCGGTAGCTAGTCTACACTTTCTTCCTGAAAGTCTCAGATGAAGTGTGAAAAGTGGCGAGATGACCTTTTTTGCTTGTCAAGTTTTTAAAACCTTTCTCGCGAAACTTTCGGAAGAGCGGAAGAATTGCTGATCAGATGTATGAGTAGGCCCCTAATAGTGGCGATAACCTTTTTCTTTTTTTCAGGACACGTTGCGTGACAAATGGTCGCATTTCGGAAAAAGTTGTTTAATTAAACAAATAAATCATGTTTAGATCATTATAAAATATTGTTAATGGGTGGGTCTAAAGTTTTGTTTTGCTGGTGGAGGACCAAATGGTAAATCCGCCACTGTATTTGCCATTCATAAGATGGGGACTTTCATTTGTTGATGTCCCTCGTTTTCGTACAGTCTTTCTCAGTCAGTGTTGTCCTTTAGTTGGTTCTAAAGGGCCAAATGGCTACAATATTATTTTGCGTTCTTGATTCAAGAGTGTCACTTCTTCTCTTCACCATCAGGCATATTTTACACCCCTAAAACACACCTCCCCCAATTTGAGACCGACACCTCAGAAACCCTCTCCCCAATTTCACTTTGAGATGACCCTTTTTGCTTGGCAGACTTTTTTGGCAGGGGACCCCAGAATTTACTGACACCCCCCCCAATTGATGGTCCTATCCTAGAAATAACCCTGTCCCCCCCATTGACTAAACCACGGACTCAGACCCACCCCACGCACGGCTTCTATGGCGCCTCAACCAGGCAACCGCTACTGTATCTGTTTCGAACTATAGGTTGCCATCGAGAAGGGTACGAAGCAGCTGGAAGGCTTTCTGCTCGAGGCGAACACGAAGCTGTCGGCCGCTCAGAAGGACCTCGGCGAGCTGGCGGCGCAGAAGAACCGGTCTGGCCGCCGACAATACGGACCTCGTCCGCAGGACGCAGGACCAGGACTCGCAGCTGGCGCAGCTCGGTCGCGTCCGGGTCCTTCTGGCCAAGCAGCTGGAGGAGATGAAGGCGGCGATGGAGGACGACAGCCGGATCTACGCCAAGATCGCCACCGAGAACAAGAACCTCCAGGCGGCGATCCAGAAGCTCGAGGAACAGCTGGACGACGGGCAGGAGGTCCAGACGGAGCTGCAGAAGCAGCTGGCGAAGGCGTTCAACGAGAACGCCGCCCTTCGCCAGAGGGCGGACGCGCTGGAGGCGTCCATCAATCCGGCGGAGATGGAAGAGTTCAAGCGGAAGATGGTGGCCAAGGTCCAGGAGACGGAGTCGCAGCTGGAAGCGACCGTGGCAAAGGCGATGAGCCTGGAAAAGCTGAAGGTCAAGTTGCAGGCGGACATCGAAAACCTGACGATGGAACTCGACAAGGTCAGAAGTACAGCACTGAACAGTACAACCAGCGTTTAAAGCTAAACCGATCAAATCTACAGGGTGGCGCAAAAAACCGGACTATATTAAATGCCAAACCTAAATGTGACTAGTCCGGGATTTTTTGCGCCACCCTATATGTCTAATGCAGTGGCGTAGCAAAGGAGGGTTTGGGGGATTAAAACCCTCTTGGCTGCCGACGAAAATTTTTTATATCATGCTTTCCCTTCTAAGCGCAATATAAAATAGAAATTATGTAATGGTGTCAGAAAGGTGACGACCTTTTTTGCTTGTCAACTCTTAAAATATTAAAAAATTATAGTAAGCTTTTTGCTTGTAAAGATATTTTCAAAGTTTGGTCACGATCGAAACCAACCCCACCCCTTCCGGAAATCCTGGCTACGCCACTGGTCTCATTAAGACCATTGAATTCGATCGATTGATTATTCCTATTATTAATTGCAAAGAATTTCGGTATTACAGTAGAACTTCGTTATAACGTACATAACGGGTCTGCAAGATTTAATTGTGGGGGTGTTGGTGGTGTTAGGGGGGTGTAAAAATATCCCTGGAGGAGAGAGGAGAGAGAGAGAGCTGAAGATTGCGTTGTTCATTATTATTTCTTTAATTAAAGAAATTTATTATTATTTCTTTAATTTATTAAAGAAATGTTGCGATTTGATAATTACTCCAGTCGAAGGCCACGACGGTGCAGCTGGAAAAACGGCAGAAGCAGATGGAGAAGGTGATCGACGACTGGAGAAGGCGCGCCGCCGAAACGGAAATGGAACTGGAAAACTCGCAGAAGGAATGCCGACTCCAGGTCACCGAGGCCTTCCGGGTCAAGGGTCAATACGACGAGGCTCACGAGAAGCCATCGAAGCTCTGAAGAAGGACAACAAGAATCTCATCGGTTAGTTAACCCCTTAACTGGGGATCCCGGATATATCTGTCCATTTTACATTGAGTTACAGTTAAACACACGGTTAAGGGGCTAACGCCGAAGACTTTCAACTGGTATAGAGTAATTTCGATAATTAAAAAAATATTTTGCAGAAATTGTGTCATCTCTTTTCCTCATATTCGTCCAGTAGAATAATTTCATGTTTTTGATCATTCAAAAGGAATTATCGTTATAAGGCTAGCTTAATATGTCGAAAGCGCTATATGAACTGACAAGATCTTACTTATTTACCTACGCCACTGAGACCGACTTGAAGTCAACACAACAACTACCATCACCACAACACCAGCAGCAATGATTACGATACTGATAATTATATCTTTTAAAATAGCGAATGATTAAACTGTTATAAACTTATAACTGATTCAGTCAATTAATTGATTGATTAATTAATTGTTCTGCTATAGAATAGATCGTATGAATCACTATAAACTCAATTATTATTATTATTATTGTTATTATTATTATTATTATTATTATTATTATTATTATTTAGGTCTATTATTAGGCCTATTATTAGACCTATTATTATTAAGTCTAGTGCTATTATTATTATTATTATTACTATTATTATTATTATTATTATTATTATTATTATTATTATTATAAGCAGCAATGGTCCTGTGGGTGATTTTTACCTTTTCGCAGACGAGGTTCAGGAGTTAATCGACCAGGTGGGCGAAGCGAATCGCAAGGTGATGGACATGGAAAAGGCGCTGAAACGCATGGAGATGGAGAAGGAGGAAGTCCAGGGATCGCTGGAAGAGGCGGAGGCCGCACTCACGCAGGAATCCGGAAAGGTGTCTCGGTCCCAGGCGGAAATCCTGAACGCGAAAACGGAAGTGGAAAGACGACTCCAGGAGAAGGACGAAGAAATCGAAGTCATTCGGTCAGGGTTCTCCAGAAGACGATTTCTCTTAATTTCTTCGATTTTTTGATTGATTGGTTGAGTGATTGACAGATTGGTTGGTTGAGTGATTGACTGATTAGTTGACAGATTGGTTGACAGATTGATTGGTTGACAGATTGGTTGATTGGTTGACAGGTTGATTAGTTGACAGATTGGTTGATCGGTTGATTGGTTGACAGATTGATTGGTTGACAGATTGGTTGGTTGATTGATTGATCCATCGAGATCCATCGGTCGATCGATTGATTGATTGATTCACGAATTCATTCATTGAAGTTATTTTAATTCACACGTCATATTTGCTAAGCAGCGGTCGCTTCATTGCGTTCTGTTTTGAACTGCGAGTAGAAGGCAGTGCGGCTCTGTTTTTTGGCAAGTGGGGGCCGTTGGGGTGGCAACTTCTAATCATAGGGGGGCCAACCATTTGTTGTTTAATGTAGAGGGTCCCAACTGGGTGGAAAAGGCACTCATCAGCATCGCCACTTTAGGACAGATCAGGAAACTCATCAGCATCATATATTATCAGTCACGATAAATAAATAATATATAATAATAATAATAATAATAATAATAATAATAATAAAATAATAATAATAATAATAATAATAATATAATAATAATAATAATAATAATAATAATAATAATAATAATAATAATAATAATAATAATAGATATTATTAATATTATATAATTATTGTTTCGTTATTCGTTGGTCTTGCCCTTTGTTCCCGCTCCAGGAAGAACCATCAGAGGGCGCTGGAGGGAGTCCAGATGAGCCTCGAAGCGGAGGCACGGAGCAAGATGGAAGCGATCCGCCACCGGAAGAAGCTGGAGCAGGACATCATGGAGCTGGAAGCGGCGCTCGACATGACGACCCGCGCCAGAACGGAAGCGGAAAAGGACTTTAAAAAGTGCCAGCAGCAGATCCGCGACCTGGAGATGATGGTGGACGAGGAGCGCCAGGCGACCATCGAATCCCAGGACGACCGGAGCGTCGCCGACCAGAAGGCGTCCGCCCTGTCCGGCGAGCTGCACTCGCTCAGGACGCAGCTGGAGGCGGCCGAGAGGGGCAACCGTAACCTGGAGGCCGAACTGCAGGAGGCTGCCGAGAGAATCGTCGAGGTCAACAGGGTAAACGCCGAACTGCTGGCCGACAAGAAACGGGTCGAGTCGGAGGCAAATACCAACCAGGTCAGCGAATAATAATAATAATAATAATAATAATAATAATAATAATAATAATAATAATAATAATAATAATAATAATAATAATAATAATATTATTAATATTATTATTATTATTATTATTATTATTATTATTATTATTATTATTATTATTGTAGTGGAACTCGATTATAACGTACCGCAGTGTTCCGTGTAAATCGCTACTGTATTGGTGTATTGGTTGGTATTAGATATAACGTATAGCCTACCTCGGATATAAGCGTACTAAATTTACACCAATTTTACAGACCCACTAAGTACGTTAGAGCGAAGTTCTACTGCATTATTATTATTATTATTATTATTATTATTATTATTATTATTATTATTATTATTATTATTATTATTATTATTACTACTACTACTACTACTACTACTACTACTACTACTACTACTACTACTACTACTACTACTACTACTACTACTACTACTACTACTACCACTCCACACCACAACTACTACTACAACTACTACTACTACTACTACTACTACTACTACCACTACTACTCCACACTACCACTACTACCACACTACTGCTACTACAACTACTACTACTACTACTACTACTACTACTACTACTACTACTACTATTATTATTATTATTATTATACTTATTATTATTATTATTATTAGATTATTAGACTATTAGACTGTAGGTAAAGTGTTATGTCAGTTATGCAGCAATTGCAGTTGGAGTTTTCCAGTTGGTCGGGTGTTGACTTGACAGGCGGAACTGGAAGACCAGGTCAACGAGCTGAAGATGGCGGAAGAGCACGCCAGGAAGGCGATGGAAGACGCGTCACGCCTGGCCGAGGAGCTCCGTCAGGAACAGGACCACGCCAACCAGGTGGAACGGACGAAACGGTCACTCGAAACGGTGCTCAAGGAAATGCAGGTGAGTCGACGATGACGTCACAGAATCTTCTCCCCTCCCCCATCCCGTTGGATCCTGGGCGGCAGGTAGGGTGGAGGGAATTCTTTGACGGCGGAAGCATTGAAATGGGGGGGCGGGGGCAGGGGCGTAGCCAGGAATTTGATTTGGGAGGGTATAGATATTTTGGGTGGGTATAAATCTTAACTATAAACCGCATAAGCCATATATATAAACCACATATAACCACATGTAAATCACATAAAAACTTTAAGGTAGACTGATTTTTTTTTTGGGGGATCTATTATCGTTAAGTATGCAAATAAGTAAGTAAGTAAGATCTCGTGAATTTATAAGTAAGTAAGTAAGATCTCGTGAATTTATATAGCGCTCTCGAGGTAATGCCACGGTAGCTGCCTATTCTAATGCGCTTAGTCTAAACTTCCTTTATTTATTATTATTATTATTATTATTATTATTATTATTATTATTATTATTATTATTATTATTATTATTATTATAAGGCTAGGCTGGACGAGGCGGAGGCGGCGGCCATGCAGGGGGGTAAGAAGGTCATCCAGAAGATGGAACAGCGAATCCACGAACTGGAGATGGAGCTGGAGGACGAGCAGCACCGACACAGCGAGACGACGAAGTCGATCCGGAAGCAGGAGCGTCGGCTGAAGGAGCTGATGGTACAGGTGGACGAGGACAGGTCGACGCACGAGAAGATGCAACAGGTGATCGAGAAACTCCACCAGAAGCTGAAGCTCTACAAGAGACAGGTCGACGAAACGGTGAGTCCATCATCGTCGTCGTCATCAGCATCAGCATCATCATCATCATCATCATCGTCGTCGTCGTCATCATCATCATCAGCAGCAGCATTAATATCCTACTACTACTACTACTACTACTACTACTACTACTACTACTACTACTACTACTACTACTACTACTACTACTACTACTACTACTACTAATAATAATTCTAATAATAATAATAATAATAATAATAATAACAATAATAATAACAATAACAAGGTTTAAAGTGGTTCAGGAGGGTTTACTGTGAGAACCACTACTACTTCCAGTAGTGAACTACTACTACTACTATCTGCGGATCAGAGCTACTACAAATTGGCGTCCCACTAGCATACATTTTGGATCTTGCTCCTCCTCCTCCTCCTCCTCCTCCTCCTCCTCCTCCGACCATATGTTAAAATTTGGAATAACGTGAAAAGACTAACATGGATATCATGTTAAAAATGCACTCTGTAAAATAATCTATGAAATAATCTATCAGTTTAATAAAATCATATTTGTGCAATCATAATTTTTTAATTGCATTTTGATCTCAAATATTTGAATTTGTACCTGGTACAGTATTTTTGATTAATAGGGAATGCAGGCTTTGGACAGATACTGCTTCTCATCTCTCTTTTAGTATCCTAATCCTTTAACGTCAATTTTAATATATCAAAATATCTAATATATCCAATCCCTAAATATGAAATATTTTTGCAATTTTGTCTTTACAACAATATTTCCGATATTGAACTGTAATATTAACGATCTTTGGTCTTGATTTTGATACTAATAAACTGATTGATTGATTGATTGATTGATTGATTGATTAATCTGGTGTGCCATCGGCTGATGCTTCTATGGGGCTGTCCAGTAATTACGTCAACAAAATAGGGGGAGGGGTTTGAAAAAGTTTGACAGTTGTTGACAGAGGGGAGGGGGTCAAGAGAAGTTGACGTCAACAATTTCATTTTTTTGCAAATGATAAAAATAGGAAATTTCATGGAATACTATTTATTACAATGGAAAAAGCTAGACAAGCAAAAAATTCATCACCACCACATTATGACATTAATGAACAAAAGAAAGGGGAAAAGGTCATTACCGCAAAATAATAGCCTTCTTAACTTTTTAGAGGTACCCGTCACTGATCTTATAGGGGCGGTCAAAAGTTTTTGACATAATTACAGGGGTTCACTGAAAGTCGACAGTTGTTGACAAGGATGGAGGGTTCAAAAAATTTCACAAAAATTTCTGACGTAATTAATGGACAGCCCCTAAGCAGCATGAAACGGCGCTGTGGAAGTTAGAGATTAGACTGGATAGTTACGTGCTTTCAGCGATTACAAGTCGTCGTTGCTGGTTTCCGTCTTCTTGTAGGAAGAGGCGGCGAACATCAACTTAGGAAAATTCCGGAAGATACAACAGGAACTGGAAGAGGCCGTTGAACGCGCCGACATGGCGGAGAACACGCTCGGTCAGATCCGGGCCAAGACCAGAGCATCATCCGTGGCTCCAACGAATGACTCCACGTTCTCTCCGTGAGTCACTATTTTTTTTTTTTTGGGGGGGGGCTCCCACTTGGCCAGATCTATAGAGGAAAATTTGGTGACGTTATTTGTTAATATTATCCGTCTGCAGTTTCGGGTTTTCGATTTGATGAGAAATTTTGGGACGTCCCTAAGATTCGAGGAAAGAGGTCCTGCCTCCAGGGCCGACGAGAGGGGGAGGGGCACAGGGGGTACAATTTTACCTGGGCCCGGCGATAAACGAAGGGCCCGCGCTGACCAGAAAACAAATTATTTTAATGTAAAAGATATAAGTGACGACCTTTTTATTGCTTTTCAGCAATTACTTAACATGAGACTTTTTTTGCTTGTCAAAAGATGCGTATTTTCGTATTTTCTCTCGACGGCCCTGCCTGCCCCCAGGTGTCGCCCATCTGGACCAGCAGTATTTATAATAGCAAGCAATCGTAAAACAGGCGAGGGAGCCTTTCTTCAATGCAGCTTGCATTTAGATCGCGCAACTTCTGTCTCACTCATTAAGTGTGACCCGAAACAGTCAAACAAGTCATAAAAATTTTCCAATAATCAACATAAAACGTATTTTTAAAAAAGCAGTTTAAAGCAAAAAACAACACAATATCATCTTTAACGCCCTAAAAATTGCAAAAAGAAGTAATCACTGAGCTTTTTAAAAAAAGCAGTTTAAAAAAGAAAACAACCAATGTCACACACGAGGACATGATCTCTCCAGCAAACACCCATGTCAGGACACGAGGGGCACAGTGGGGAAACGCTCCCCTATTCGGGCCTAAACTGGCCATGAGCTGCGAAAAACCGATGAGAAGAACTTTTAGCAGATGGGATGTAGGGTAGCGATCGCCTATATGCTCTTATAGTCTGCAAAATGCGTTACTCTCAGGATTTGAATATAAAATTTCACTATTGTTTTCGGTCGTTTGGGAAACTCCCTTTCCCTCTCCTCGCCTTCCCTCCCCTCTCTCCAAGCGCAATATCGTTATAACTATAATAATTATTATGATGAATATTTTCAAACGAATTCACTGCAATGCCCGCTTCATTCAAGAAATGGGTGATTTGAAGCATTAATTTTGGCATTGAAGAGAGATGTGGAGGTTAGGCGCTGTGACTGACTGGGTGTCTGACTTTTTGCGACGACGTGTGATGGGGGGAGGGGCGAAGTAAAAAAACTGCCAAAATTGCGTGACGTCATTAATGGATGACCCTATATGCAAGTTCAAAGAGATGGGTTTTAAGTCTATGTCGGCGCCCCCTCCCCCTATTCCGAAACCCTGGCTACGCCACTGTCGAAGCTAATATAGGCTTGATTTTTAATTGCAGGAAAATCCTCTCGAGCGACTACCGCTAAAGCGTCTTGGTCGCGCTTCGTCCGAAGTGAAGACAATTAGCGACTCTAAGTTTTAACAGACTCACTCTCTCCGAACAGCAAGACTATTCTTGCCTTTTGCAATAATATTAATTATTTCTCTCATTGGCGTCCGCAGAAAATCGTTCAGAAGGGTGCAAAACTATGTCTTGTGACGAAAGAAATGAAAAAAATTTCCAGGGGGGGTGCAAAGCAAAGTTTTGTGACAAAATAAACATGTAATTTTACTTTACCCACTACAAATCGCGCCCTGCTCACAGAGTGCATACTATGATATATCTTGCAAGAAATTTGGGGCCCTCTTAATTAATTAAAAGCGGGGCCCGGGACACATGCCCCGTTTGCCCGCCCCCCTATAAAAGCGGACCCCTTGCATTTGCATATGAGTTGCTTTAATATTGTCAAAATCTCTATTTACAGAATCACATGCAGAATGTTTATTTGCAGAATGTAGTAAACAAAAGGTGGAAATTGCATATGCAGTGCTCATTAAAGCAATTGTCAGTTGCCAAGTCTGTTCAATCACTCAACAGTCATTGCTTTTGTGACGTTTCTTTGGTCCGACCAGCAAACGGTGTACCAGGGTTATTTCTAGGATTATCAATTTGGGGGCTGTCGGTAAATTCTGGGGTCCCCTGCCAACAAAAGTCTGACAAGCAAAAAAGCTCGTCCAATAGCTGAAATTGGTAGGGGTGGGTATTGGTGGGTGTCGGTCTCAAATTGGAGGGTTGTGAGGGTGTTAGGTGGTGTAAAAATGTCCCTGCGAGGTATACTGTCTGTAACACCGCCCTGGGTGCTTTTTTCACATGCGTTCGTATGCTACCGTTGATTCACTGTGACAAGACAGTTCAATCCACTTAGACACTCGACTGAGAACATCAAAGCCAGTTGATTCCTTTTCAGGCCTGAGGAGAGGGGGGTGCAGCCGGTGAATTGTACCGGGGCCCATGTAGTTTTCAGGGGCCCAGATCCGGTGACGATAAGGTTTTTTGGCTTGTCAGGGTGCATTTCTTGAGAATTGACAACGTTTTTTGCTTGTCAGGGTGTTTTGGAGAGTCGACAACGTTTTTCTTTTGTTTGTCAGGTTTTTCGGAGACTTGATAAATTTTTCTTAATTAAGGGCCCGCAAATTTTTTTGTTCCGGGGCCCGAAATTTCTCTCGGCGGCCCTGTTCTTTTCGTTCGGTTGCACTTCATTCCCTTTGGACGTTGTGCACTTTAGGGTTGTCCATTAATTACGTCAACAAAATAGAGGGCGCTGGAACAGTTTGACAGTTGCTGACAGGGGAGGGGGTCTAGAGAAGTTGACGTCAACAATTTTATTTTTTTACAAATGATAAAAAATAGGAAATTTCGTGTATAATTCTATTTATTACAACGGGAAAAACCTGACAAGCAAAAAACATCATCACCACCACAGTATGACACTCGATGAACAAAAGAAAGGGGAAAGGTCATCGCCGCAAAATTAATAATAACCTTCAAAAATTTTTAGTGGGACCCGTCACTGATCTTAGTGGAGGGGGGGGGGTAAAAGTTTTTGACATAATTATAGCGGGTCACTGAAAGTTGACAGTTGTTGACAAGGGAGGGAGGTCCGAGGGGCAAAAATTGGCCAAAATTGTTGACGTAATTAATGGACAGCCCCTTATTCCCGTATCGCAGCACTACACGACGCACGCGGATATTGGTGGGGGGGTTTCGATCGATCTGTCTCTGCCGGAAATACTGTGCCGAGAAGTTGGTGAGAATAATCCGGAGATCCACAGGATGGACAATGGACATCTGCGTTCCAGTCACGTGTGTTATCGCCAGAGATGTCGTTATTGGAGTCACTCTGTCGGATTGTTCGCCTGGCGGGCGCCGAAAGTCGACAATAGCAGCAGCTGAAACAAGCGAAAGAGTAGTTGAACTGTAGGGTCAGTGACCTTAGGTGTCCTCCAGGTGTGTCGATAGAACCAAGAAGTAAGGACCGACTTGGGGATCAGTGTTTAATCTAGACTCTTGGAATCCGGGGGGACTGAAAAGCCGGGGGGGGAACTGAAAAAGCCGGGGGGAATTCTGCTAGGGGCCGCTGTTAGTCCATGTAGTATTCCAAAATTTCCGGAGGGGAATTTGAAATTTCCGGGGGAAGGGCAATTCCCCCCCGGAAACGACCTAGATTAAACACTGTTGGGGATTTTCAACCTGCCGCGGACATGATGTCTCACTATGAATGCATACTGAAGCAATCGACCGATATCTGCTGTAAATTCGTTACAAATTTGGCGTGAGAAAAGAATATGGATTTTAAATCGACGGGAGAGAGAGAGAAAGACAGAGAGAGAGGAAAAAAAGAGAGAAAGAGAGAGACAGGCAGACAAGGACAGAGGATAGAGAGAAAGCGAGAAAAAGAAAGAGAAGAGAAGAGGAAGGACAGAAAGAGAGACAGGCAGACAGACAGACAGACAAAGACGGAGGCAGTGTCGGCTTGCTTGCCTGCCTACTGTGGAGCAGGCGAAGAGGAACAGAGTTCACGTGTTCCATTCCGGTGGAGGAGGTGGAAGAAGGTCCATTTCGCTGGACATCGTCCACTGCTTCTGCGTCTAAAAGCAATTTCAAAGTCGGACGCCAATAAATATGAATAACTCGGTCGGAGAAAGGTACACACACACACACAGAGAGAGAGAGAGAGAGAGAGAGAGAGAGAGAGAGAGAGAGAGAGAGAGAGAGAGAGAGAGACAACCAAACATGCTACCGATTTCATTGTTATTACTATTATGATAATATTTGTCAGAATGAAATTCTAAATCTACAGGATGACGCAAAAAACCGAACTATATTAAATGCAAACCTAAATGCGACTAGTCCGGTTTTTTGCGCCACCCTGTAGTTTACTGTAAGATGGTTTTGTCAGGCCAGGACAAGCTTTAAATAGTTTCGACATAGTCTGTGTTAAAACCACTTTTGGCCTAATAACTCTACATTTAATAGCCAAGATATTTTTACACCTCCCCCTAACGCCCCAGCACACCCAATTTGAGCCAGGGATAACCTTTTTTTGCTTGTCAGACTTTTTCGGCAAGTGACCCCCTCCAGAAAATATCGACCCCCCCAATTGAGAATCCTAGAAATAACTCTGGTATTCACTTTATTCTCCTGCTTTTTCGATCGGTGTTCTCCTTCATTGTCGAACGAGTAATTCGTGTCTGTGAAGGAACTGCGTGATGCGAAATGCGTCACTGTCGAATCGAACAGTCTCTGTATCTCTGAAAAATACCAAATTATGGCAGCGCCATTAATACCATAGCAGTGGCGTAGCCAGGGGTTAGAGGTTAGCCCTCACTTGGCTGCCCGACCCATAATTTTTTTCATTGTGGTTCACGCATTTTAAAATTTTCGGACGAGGTTTTGGGGGTTTACCCCACTCCCCCCACTGGCTGCCCGACCCAAACAATTTACAGCAAACGGGCAATTAAGTAAAGTGGCGACCTTTTTGCTCGTCAACACTGGCGAAAGAAAGCAAAGCGACGAAGAAGAGATCACACGAAGATGAAGAGATGAAGGTGACCTTTTTTGCTTGTCAAGATTTTTGGAAGTTGGAAATCATGACTTCCCCTTCCGCTTCCGAAAATCCTGGCTACGCCACTGTATCTGATGCTGCACGTTATATCCAATACCGCCCAATACGGCAGCGCACCTGGTCACTAAGTGACTTAATTTGTCTCTATATACTGCTGGTCAACCGGTCATTACAGTGGAGTGGCGTAGAGTGGTGGTGGTGGGGAGACTAGGGGCGGTCGCTCCAGGCCCAACATTCTTGGGGGGCGAAAAATGCGTGAGTAAGCCTATACCTTCTCTCGGAATCTTGTATTAAAATGCGGCAAAACGATCTTGAAGGCGTGTTTTTCGTTTATTTCGTTTGCTTATCGAGACATTTTGGCGGAGAACTTGGAGCGCAATCCCTGTTTTTTCCCCGGACATTCGCAGCTCCCGCTACGACACTGGGCCATTAATATGATTTTAAGTTCAAACTGGCGAATATTTCACCATTATTTAATGATCCTAAGTTAAAGCGGGGTGCACCTGCGCCGCCCACTGCACCTCCACTCCCTACGGGCCTGCAGGCCTACCTTGCTGCTGGACCCTGATTGGTTTGTTGTCGTAGGTTCCGTCGACGTGAAGTCCTTCGATCGTTATTCCATCTCGCAGAACGATAACGTTGACTTCGTTCGGGTGTTGTAGTCGTGGGCGTTCCCAGTCTTCGACCCTTTCCGCCGCCGCCGCCGTCGCCGCTGCGCTGATGACGAATTTCTTGACGACCGTTCCCTCTCTCCCGCCCGCCTCCTCCCCGAAGACCGCGGAGAAGAACCTCTCCAGGGTGTCCAGTCTCCTCTGGCAGTGGACCAGTTGCGCTGCCCGACGGGCGTCGAGCAGCAAGAGCTCCTCGAGAAAATCCTCCTGGAACTGTTTCGCCTTCGCAAGACAGGCCCGGATCGCCCACGTCTTGGGGCCCCGGGGCCCAGGGACCGGTGGCGAGAAGGAGACAGAGGGCGAGTCGGAGTGGGAGGAGGAGGAGGAGGAGGGGGAGTCTTTCCGGTCACGTGTCGTCTTATCGTCGCCATTTTGTAGACATAGCAGGGTCTGTTCGGTCATTCGGTCGAGAGCATCTTTAATAGAGACGCGAAGATCAACGATGCTACAAACGGAAAGAGATAACAATCGAATAAACTGAATTTGAATTGTGCGTCGCAAAATTATCACGAACGATAACAACAACAACAACAACAATACTACTACTACCACTACCACTACCACTACTACTACTACTACTACTACTACTACTACTACTACTTATACTACTACTACTACTACTACTACTACTACTACTTATACTACTACTACTACTACTACTACTACTACTGCTACTACTACTACTACTACTACTACTACTACTACTACTACTACTACTACTAATAATAATAATAATAATAATAATAATAATATCATAAAACAATTCTTCTGCGATTTCTATAAAAGTCATCCAAGAGATTCTTGTTCTTGTAGCGCTCTGGCAGATGGCGGATTTAGACGCCAAGTGTAAATAAGCTTATGTATGCATGATCAGTTATTATATTGGTCCGCTCTTAAATTTGAACTATCGTTATGATCACATCAACTGAATCTACATCGATACTAGTAACTGCAACGGCACAATGGCTGACTTAGAAATATCTAAGCAGGGAGGGAACCCTCCGAAGAGTACAGCCACACAAGGCGCAAAAATTTCCAAATTATTATGTCCTCTACTCTAATAGCTTAGCGACTGAATTTAGCCAAGGAGTCTGCGCAGTTGTAACGTTGAGTTCATAAATCAGGTCTTAACAAGGCACCTGCATAGGAATAAAACTGAGTAACTAAGTGACATCTTGTATAGGCCAGTGGCGTAGTCAAGAGAGGTTTGGGGGTTAATCCCCCCTTTAATGAGTTTCCATGCATTTTGTATTTTTCACGCGATTTTCGTGGTCAACCCCCACCCACTGGCTAGACCTGAAAGATTAACGTAAGAGGCGATAACGTCTTTTTTGCTTGTCAGGATTTTTTCAAAGTTAGTCACGGTCAAAACCAAAAATCACCGCCCCTTTCCGGAAATCCTGGCTACGCCACTGTGTATAGCGCTGGTAAAAGCAGTGCTGTCACAGTTGCTTAGGCACTAAACCTGATGTCAGAATAGCTGTGGATGAAGACACGCTTAGCTATGGCATGTATAGACAAATAACACATAAGCCTAATCCAAATAATTATGCGCAATAGATGATTCCAGCGAAATGACTTTTTAAGGAATGTCAAAAAGCAAATAACGAAAACATTTTCCTAATGTAAATAAAATTCGCCCCCCCCCCCCCAAAAAAAAAGTCAGTCTCTGTTCTGTTCCGTTCTTTCTTGTATATCCATTGTATAAACTTTCATTAACGTTTTCATGCACGCAATTATAGAAAGTGCCTCCAATTTTATTGCTTGCGAAGCATTATAGAGAGTTATCGTTAGAATTTATCGGAAATAATTCTAAGCTAACGAACGAAGCGAGAAAACCTGAAATAATCATGTTAATGAATAAAATATGTATTTATGTTTAAAATAGATTTATTTATTGATATTATTAGTTACCCGTTTTTCTGCGGTTGTTGTTGTCGTCTAGAGGCGTAGGAATACAGAGTCCGTCGATAGCTGTCGGCTGCGGCGGAGGAACTACTTTCGTCTTCGCAGAAACTGCGTTCTTTGGCGCGTCGACTCGTCTCGTGAGACATTCTCGTGAATGCCACTTCGTCCCCCGTCGCAGCGAAGTTCGCGGCTCTGCTGAGCGGATCTCGACCGACCGGGTTCGAACCCGACCGTTGTGTCGCCATCGTGAGGTCCCCAGGAGGCCCCCATTCGTCCCCTCTTCCCCCATCCGCTTCTCCTCCTCCTCCTCCTCCTCCTCTTCTTCGTCGTATCCGCCTTCTTCTAGTGCCTTTGAGATTGCGTTGTCCGGCGGTCGGAAACACGTCACTTCCGCTTCCGGTCCGTAGGTCGGTAAATCAATTCGGCGGTCAGCGGCGGTGCTTTTAGATCTTCCGACGATCCTCAACTCCTCCTCCTCCTCCTCCTCCTCCTCTGATCCCCCTTCGTCCTGGTCAGCGGTCCGGATCGTCGTCCGCCCGCTTTTACCACCGTCGACAGCGGTCGACATCGATTACATCACGGGCGATGGAGACGGGGGTCCGGGTTCGGCAATTAACGTCGACGGCGCCCTTCCCCAGGGACCCTTGGCTCGACGGAAGAGGAGGAGGAGGAGGAGGCCGTGATATCGCCCATCGCCCGTCGCCGTCGCCGAAGTTCACGGGAGCCGAGCAGGGTCGGTCGGGAGCGGCGTCGTGCCGAAGCCGGTCGGGAGACGACGATCTCTGATCGGTCACGCTCCACGACAGATAACCGTCACGCTCCAGATGACCGGACCCGGGACTCGACTCGGGCGATGCCAAGCGACCGCCGCACCTCAATCTGTCATCCGATCCCTTGGGATCATCGACGAACGTCGTCGTCATTATAGGGGCAGCGGGGTTTTTTGACGACCGCGGTACAGCGAGGGGCTCCAAATGGACGTTCCACCGGGGACCCCTTGGAGCGCAGTCGGTCCTCCGGGCACACGGAACACCAGCGGTGGGGTAGGAGGGCGGCGGCGGTTCCGTATCCATCTAACGGCCTTCTCTGACGTTCCCGGATCACCGGTCCTGGAAATTCTCTCGCGGGTTTTGCCGCGTTCTGGGGCGTCGACGACCGCGTGCACGACGAACGATCGACGGGGGCCGATGAAGGCTCGTCGACCGGCGATGAGACGCCTCCCTCGTAACCGTTCCTACCAGATTTCCATCTCCGGCGAACGTTTCCCGTCGCCGCCTCCGATACCCGCTCGAAGAAGGCGATTCTATTCCCATCGCAGTCGGCTCCGTCGGCCGATAGCCACGGAGGGCCATTCTTCAGCGTCCGAGAGGAATCGGTCAGTCTATCTCCTCGCATCCCGCGCTTCGAATCCTCGTATCGTCTGCCATCTTCTTCGAACCTGTCCGTCGTCTGCGGCTGCCAGTCGGCCTCGGCGCACGAGCGGTGGTCGGGCGGCGATTTCAAATCGCTGAGACGCTGGACGCCGTCGGTCAGACTAAGGAACTGCTTGCTGCGATGGTCGACCGTTGGACTCTGGCGGGAAGGCCGCGAGACGACGAGACCCTTTCTCTTTCGCATCTGGCTTCGGTAGATCTCGAGGTTCTTCATCAGCGACGTGTACGGGTCGGAAGCGTCTAGCGGTTGGCTGAGCAGGTGATCCAGGTGATTTTCGAACATGTCGAAATACTGGTCGGGATTTTGACTGCGGTTACCCCCTGCGTGGCCCCCTACCCCGTGCCCCCGGCTGCCACCCCCTCCCCTCCATCGTCGTAATCGTCGTCGTCGTCGTCGTCGTCGTCATCGTCGCTAGGCCGCTTCAGTCGCGTTTCGAGGGCCTCGTCGAGGGTCTCTTCGAAACTGAAGGCGGTGGACCCGGCCCGGCCCCGGCCCGGCGCTTAGGGTGGTGGTCGATTCGGGGGCCCGGGTGGAGGGACTGCGGGTCCCGATCGAGTCGCAGCCGTCGTCGTCGTCGTCGTCGTCGTCGCTGGAGGGCGAAAGTAGTCCGGCGCCGGAAGAGTCCAACAGCGACATCTTCCAGTTGAGAACGTCCTCCGGACTGAAGGCCGCGTCCGACGATCCGGTGATCCGGCGTGGAAGCGATCCGAACAGACCGGAGTTGTTGTTGCTGTTGTTGTTGTTGTTGTTGTTGTTGTTGTTCCTTGTTGTCGTCCGGAGGACGGAAGGTGCGGGGGAGTCGGGGGGAATTGGCGCGCGCCTTCCACCGTCTCTTCCAGTTCCAGTCGCAACGGAAACCTCTGAGCTGGAAAATCGACGAAGGTGATCGCAGGCGGCGAAAGAGTAGTCCCGCTGACGATCCGGGAATCCGGGGTTTCCAGCTGCGGCGGAAGACTGGAAGCGAGAAGAAACTGCTCCACCTCCTCCTCCTCCTCCTCCGACGGATCTCTGCTCCAGACGGTCTCTAGCAGCAGCCGAGTCAGCGGTTTCGCGGCTGGGGATTTTCTTCTCGCGAGTTCTTCACGTGTTCCCGTGACGTCATTTCGCGAAGCGGACGCTTCCGCCGGCGCCGCCGCCGCCGACGTCACAGCTCTACCGGAAGTGGCCCGATTCGGATGCAGTTCCGGTGCGTCGCTGCCGAAGATGCTGAACCCGGTCCGTCGGTTCCTCGCCCCGACCGCCGCCGTCGCCGCCGTCGCCGCCGCCTGCAGATGTCCCAGGGCGGCGCACCCGACGCGGCGACGCGACCCCGACTCCTCGGCCGATCCCGGCCGACTAGACCCGACGCTGGGACTGGACAGCTCGCTGGTCGCGGCGCTCCGACCGCCCCTGCTCCGGAGGCTCGAAGTGGTTCGCAGCGACGCAGCCCCCGAGCTGCCGGTGCATTCGTCGACGGCGGCGGCGGCGGAGGCGGAGGCGGCGACGCGGCAGGGAGGAACTCCGGGCGCCCGACGGGTTCGCGGAATCGCCGCCGTCGCCAAGTCGGTGTTGGGTATCCAGACGCTGATGCCGTCCCATCGAGGGGCGACGGCGGGCGAGGCGGGCGTCCAGGCGGCAGGCGGCGGCGGCGGTGGTTCGGTTCAGCTGGAACGGAGGCGGTGTCTTGTGACGGACGACCCGGCGTGGACTCGGGGAGGCCGTTGTCCGCCGCGCGCAGTGGACCGTCCGGTCGAGGCTCTTACTCCGGCTTGCGGCGTTGTCCGTCTCGGCGGCGGCGGCGGCGCCCGGCTGCCATCGCAGGCCGCCGCGGACGTCGTTGTCGGCGGCGTCCGCTTCGTGTGAATCCTTACTGATCCAGATCGGGTGCCGTGTCCTGGGATCCAGTTCCTCTGTTCCCAGTCCGTCGTTTTTCTCCTCTTCCTCCTCCTCCTCCTCCTCTTCCTCCTCGTCTTCTTCTTGATCTAAAGGGACTCCACAGTCGGCGCAGTTGCTTAGCGACGGTGATCCGTTGTATGATGCATCCTGGAGTCGATCCATTATGAGGGTAGAAAGGATTTTCTGCAATTGAAACAATGTGAAATAATAATAATAATAATAATAATAATAATAATAGTAATAATAATAATAGTAATAATAATAATAATATATAATAATAATAATAATAATAATAATAATAATAATAATAATAATAATAATAATAATAGTAATAATAATAATAATAATAATAATAATAATAATAATAATAATAATAATAATAATAATAATAATGATAATAATAATAATAATAATAATAATAATAATAATAATAATAATAATAATAATAATAATAATAATAATAATAATAATAATAATAATAATAATAATAATAGTAATAGTAATAATAACGCCCCCTCCCACTTGCCAAATCCTGGAGCCGCCACTGCGCATGAGCTTGGAACTGCAGATACTAATGCCATGCATTGAATATTACCATCAACCTCTTGACCGGAGTTCCATAGAAATGTGCATCGCAACCATCGGATGATTTAAGGCCCAGCGGAGCAGATAGGGCGCACTTATCATCGATGACGGACCTCACTTATCATTCTGCCGCGTCTGCTGGGTTTTGGTGTGTGTGTGGGGTGGGGGTGGTGGCTGGGGGTGGACTTGCTTGTGGCGCAATCACTGTTACACTGATTTGACGCTCGAGCAGACAATGTTCCTTTGGTCGATGTGTTTTGCACTTACACTGTAATATACTCGCCGGTTCGTTCAGGCGGTATGTTCCCCACCCACCCACCCCTACCAAGCGTCTAATTGCGTGCATAGACCGTTGTTGTTGTTGTTGTTTGTTGTTGTTGTTGTTGTTGTTGTTGTTGTTGTTGTTACCCGCTGACAATTTCTCTCCACTTTGCTCTGTCTTCCTTAACCCCTTAACTGGGAACCCCGGATATATCCGTCCATTTTACATTGAGTTACAGTTAAATACCCAGTTGAGGGGTTAAATAAGAAATGCCAAACCGTATATACTGGGTTCCTTGGGGTGAAGAATTTCGGCTTTGGCTGCCCTCATATATATATATATATATATATATATATATATATATATATATATATATATATATATATATATATATATATATATATATATATAAATAGTACTAAACGTCACTAAATAGTACTAGAAGTTCATAGACGTAAAGATATTGCTGCATCATTTCGTGTCAAGTCACCTTCAGTTTGCTTGAATGTCTGTCTTTACTCGTCCGTCTGTCTGTCTGTTTCTCTTTCTCTCTCTGTCTCTCTCTCTCTCTCTCTCTCTCTCTCTTTAAAATATCCAGTTGTTTTCGTATAGAACGTGTCTCTGTCCGTATGTCTGTTCGTCTAGATCCCTGCGCATCTGTCTGTCTGTGCGCGCGGGCATTTCGGCGACAAGCGACCGCGTGTCCAATTCATCGCAGCGCGTCGTTCCGTCGCCAAATCGTTCGATCGAAGATGGCGAATAGGTGAGGAGGCAGAGGCGGAGGGATGGTCGATCGATGGCAGGGACGAGAGGAGGGGACGCTGCCGATATAAAGGCGGGAAACGCGCAAAAGCAAAAGACGGGAAACACTCGTATAGAAATATACAAATCGAAAACAATCATCCATAGTAAATCCAGTAAATCTTCGAAATCTTCGCTCGCCGGTTTTCCGTTTGACATTCGGGCAATGCGCAAACCCCCCACCCCCATCTACTCCCAATCCCCTACCCCACACCCCACACCCACAACGCACGAAGAAAATAATTGCGATCTTGTCTATATGACTGTTTCAATTGACAATTTCGAACAGAAGCCCGCGACGACGCGCCGATCTAAAAACTCGGAACCTCTCCGCGTTCGGTTCCAACCGTTGTTAACCCCGTGGACCTCTGCTGATGACTGCGGGGGATGATGGGGTTGGGGTTTGGGAGTCGTGACCCTCTAGGATCATCGTCTCTAGGATCGTCGTCCAAGAGAGTCCTTTTGGTTGGACCAGCTGCACATTTGCGGCTGCAACGGTATACATCGTGGCTCATAAAATGTTCCAAAATTGTCGTCCTCATAGACAGACAGACAGACAGATATATACAGGGCAGACAGTACAGACAGACAGACACCAAAACAGACAGTGTGTGAAAAAAATTTTCTTGTGACTTTGCAGTTGTGATTTAGAAAAACTTTAAATACTTAATAAATGATATGCATCATTATGCTTCCAAAATCGCTTCTATGAAATTCTAGACAGACCACATAATCGTAATGGAAAAGTTAGGCAATCCAGAGAGAGAGCACCTATTTTTTTACAAAAGAGAGATATATATATAGATATATATATATATAGAGAGAGAGAGAGAGAGAGAGAGAGAGAGAGAGAGAGAGAGAGAGAGAGAGAGAGAGAGGCTCGCCTTTTGGTCCGCGGAGATAGACTTTTAATTAGACGGATACTTGAAAGCGAGGTCGACACGAAAAGAAGTCTCGACGACTTAGTTTCGGGGATTTAAGAAAGGACATATAATCCCGCTCCATGAGAGAGAGACTAAGACGCCGCCGCCGTCGCCGTGGCAGTCAAGTCTACGCAGACACGCCATAGATCAAACCGAAGACAGGCCGATTGCTCCTGAAGTCGTGCAGAAAACAGTGCGCAGGAGACTAGTTCCAGACTCCACAGAGACATCGAACGTCGAGATCAATACACCGTATTACACACGTAATGGAATTGCCGATTGGTGACGTCACTCTTCCTTTCTGCGTCAGCGTCATCCAGTCATTCGTGCGCGTACCGGTCCTTTGGGCGGAAGGAAGATGGCAGAGTGGGTTACGTGCTATAGAGCGTCAGGCTGACGGAGCAAAAAAAAAAAAAAAAAAAAGGTCGTTAGTGCCCCTAGTGGCTTTCACACAGGCAGTAATAATGCCTCCTAAGCCACTTTAAATCATGCTAGGTTTGTGCATGTGTACGGCATGTCACGTGATTCTGTGTTGACGATCGCCGGCTCTCGCTGACGGATGAAGATCTTAGAACTTTTAGGAAAATAGATCTCGCCAATCAAATTTATATCCTGTAATAAATACCTCTATCGCTGTATTATGGATTATGCTGAGAGCCATCGTCGGATTTATCAGAAGGAGAAATGTTTCCATTATTAGGAGGAAAATAGATCTCGCCAATCAAATTTATAGAGAGAGATAGAGACCTCTAGAGAGAGAGATTATGGAGCAGAGAGCCATCGTCAGATTTACAGAAGGAGAAATGACATTATACACAGAGGAAGACAGACATAGAGACAGAGAGACAGACAGAGGGAGGGATGGATGGATGGAGAGACAGAGACAGACAGATACATACAGAAACAGAGTCAGAAACAGAGAGAGAGAGAGAGAGAGAGAGAGAGAGAGAGAGAGAGAGGAGAGAGATGGAGAGACAGACAGACAGAGACAGATACATACAGAAACAGAGTCAGAAACAGAGAGAGAGAGAGAGACAGAGACAGAGACAGAGACAGAGACAGAGACAGACAGAAACAGAGTCAGAGACAGACAAACAGAGAGACAGACAGACAGACAGACAGACAGAGGTCATTGGGCTCACCGTCTGGATGTTTTGACCTTTCTTTCGTTATTTCGATCACATTATTCGTCTGTCACTTTCTCCTGACAAATCCCGCCATCTGAATATAATCTGCTTATTAGATAACGAAGCGGTCAGGCATTTATGGTGCGCCTATTTTCTATCGCCGTATTCAATCCGAGGACGACGACAAAATCTCCCTATAAAATCCTTCCCGGAAACGTGTTCCGGGTCACCGAGAGGGTGAGGTGAGGCTGGAGAGGGTTGGGAGTGAAAATTGAACCCTATATATGAATTCCGGGTTTACCCGAGGCTACTATAGGCCTAATAACAACATGGTGTTCTGCACTACCTACTCCTTCCAAGAAAAGCATCTCAACGAGTTTGGGCAAATCCACGACCGACCCCATCCAGAATAGGGGGCCCGGACCCCCCGTACCCGCCTGGGATACGGGGGTCATTAGGCAAGCGCACAATAATAGCCGTAAGTAAGTAATCAAAGTAAAATCTCGTAAATTTCTATAGCGCTTTGGAGGGTAGTAGTATGGTACGTAGCCCCGCTTATTCATATGCGCCTAGTCTGTGTTGAAAATTCAAAATGGCCGTCGTTTTCTACAGATCGCGAAATGTCTATCGCAGAAGCGACTTGGCTTATCTTAGCCTCCCCCCAGAACCCTACAGAAACTCTAATAATATCCACCGCTCTGTGTCCGACATATCCTTTACCATCGAAAGATACGGGCC
>CM030862.1:10860305-10867805 GCA_018105865.1 Metaphire vulgaris | reverse complement strand
ACAACTACCCCCTCCAAATGGTATTGTGAAAATGGTATGCATACAAAATGCATACTAATTAGCCCTAAACACCACCCCAAATGGAGAAGTACACCCCCCAAATTTTATACTCGGATGACCTTTTTTTTGCTTGTCAGCCTTTTTCGGTAGAGACTTCCAAATTCCGACACCCCACAGATTTTCCCGACACCCCCAAATTCACAATCCTACAATGCTGGGTAGATGGACACCCCAGATATTCCTGACACCCCCAATTGTTTCATTCTGCTGAATAAAGTTAACCATGGGTGAGATGTATTTAAGGGGATGGGGTGGGAGGGGAAATAACTAATTGTTTCATTCTGCTGAATAATTTAGTTAAAAAATAAGTTAATCACAGCCTGGAATTTGTTTACCCTATTTTGCTATGCAATAGTATGCATAATATGCATTGCATATAGAGTGGACCAGCGGAGTTATTCCACGGATTAACAGTGACCAGGAGTTTCACCCCCACCCCACCCCCACCCATAACCATGCACATTGTACAGGTGTGGTCGGACTGATAAATACCACCACTTTTGGCCGTCAACGGCCCTCTCCCTCCCTGCCCAAACCCCGAAAATTCATTGCCTCTTATTCTGGAAAGTGGTCCAATGCAACTCGCAGGCTTGTCTGAGAAATCGAATCAAACAGACGCGGATTAATTAACGAAGACTGCAAATTCTCATCTGCTAGAACTTCCGCACAAAATCTTCTCAAAAACATCTGGTGGTGACGTCTAAATCTTCGTCTCTCTCTCTCTCGTTCTCTCTCTCTCTCTCTCTCTCTCTCTCTCTCTCTCTCTCTCTCTCTCTCTCTCTCTCTCTCTCTCTCTCTCTCTCTCTCTCTCTAAACGCGAATTTTCTAAATAAAAAAGCAGGCAATTAATTATACAATAACAACAAAGGTTTTTCAATCTGTCTATCAGTCAGTCAGTCAGTCAGTCAGTCAGTCAGTCAGTCAGTCAGTCAGTCAGTCAGTCAGTCAGTCAGTCAGTCAGTCAGTCAGTCAGTCAGTCTGTCAGTCTGTCTGTCTATTTATCTATCTGTCTGTCTGTATATCTATCTATCTATAAATATATATATATATTTATATATATCTGTCTATATATCTGTCTGTCAGTCGGTCGGAATGTTGAACTTGAGAGAGAGAGAGAGAGAGAGAGAGAGAGAGAGAGAGAGAGAGAGAGAGAGAGAGAGAGAGAGAGAGAGAGAGAGAGAGAGAGAGAGAGAGAGAGAGAGAGAGAGAGAGAGAGAGAGAGAGAGATGTCAACCTTGAAAACACCGATGTGTTTCTGGTGGTGACGTCTAAATCAAACATCAACGGCCAAAGGGCGTCGGCGGCTGGTCGGTCCCGGGTCCAACCGCCGACGATCAGCCGAAAAGGTCGTTTCCACGCAGATGGTCGTCGGCCGCCGGCGGTGGCGCGAAAATTCAGCCGACGGCGACGACCGGTTGCCTAGCAGCGCCAGGTTGCCTTGACGACGACGACGACGAAAGCGCCTCCTTTGACCGTATCTGTCGTCTGGTGTGTGTTGTTTCGGGATATTGCATAAAGTTACTGTCGATGGAGAGAGAGGAGAGAGAGAGAGAGAGAGAGAGAGAGAGAGAGAGAGAGAGAGAGAGAGAGAGAGAGAGAGAGAGAGAGAGAGAGAGAGAGAGAGAGAGCAGTGCGTTCAAGAATCTCGCCTGACGTTAATCGAACGACTTATTTGCGAAGGAAAGAGAGACAGACAGACAGACAGACGGACAGACAGACAGACAGACAGAGACAAACAAACAGAAACAGAGACGTGAGACGTGCGATTGACCGCCTCTCTGAAGCCGTAAGCACTGTACCGCTGGCCGTACAAAGTGCGCGCGCGCCCGCCGCTAGATGGAAAATCGATGCAAACGGACATCGATTTCTGTCCATTGTGTGCGGGAAAATGACGAGAAAAAACCCATCTCCAGCCTCGACGAAGAATTTGCCTTCTTTTTCTCCCCGGGGAGAAGAAACGAACCCCCCTCCCCAATCTCCGCCGTGGCGGATATTCAATCAAGCGCCCCCAAAAGGATGCGCCATATAAATGTGCCGTCGTCGTCGCCACAAGCATGCACTACAGTAGAACTTCGTTATAACGTACTTAAAAATTTAGTAGGTTATGTACCGAGGTACGTTGCATACTGTACAATACCATCCGATACGGTAGCGCATCACACGGTACCGTGCATTGTGGTATATATATATATATATATATATATATATATATATATATATATATACAATTATACATATATATGCATATATATGTATATATATATATATTTATTTATTTATTCTGTATATATGCGTTATATATAACCGGGTGTGCATCATAACCGAGTACGTTATATCGAGGTTCTACTGTATGCAAACCTGTATTCTAGATCAGAGCACTATACTGTAGAGGATTCAATCGTGTGAAGACTTCGGTAAGGCTGTGCGCAAGTAAGTAAGTAAGTCAAATCTCGTGGATTTATATAGCGCTTTTGAGAGCAGCACAACAATAGTCGCTTATTCTTGGGCGCTTAGCCTGTCTTAAAATCGATATGCGTGCGTGACTATAGTCTCTTATGAATAATCTATTTGGATCACGGGGACTTGTTACTCAGATGTTTGTTTTTCAGATGTTTGTTTTTAGATTATGCAAATACTATTTAGAAAAAGTAATCGTAATATTTATGATTGGTCGTACTAGGATTCCAATAAGGTGGACACGAAAAACTTTTGAGAATTCCTGGAGCTAGATTGATCAGTTATGGATTGTGGATTGTGAAATTCAATCGCTGTTTCAATCTAAGCAAACGCTGACTAATCTGGGAAAATCCTAAATTCATGAAAAGCGCAAATGTAACCAACCTCAGTGTTTTATCCGGGGCTCTTAGGGGAGGGGGGATTCCGCCCCCAAACACAAAAGTCCCCCAAATCCCAGCACTGACGCACATTTTTGCATCGAACTGCCGTGCCCCCCCCCCCCAGCCAAGTCAATTTCCACCACCGCCCAAGGTCTGGAGTCCGGATAAAACACTGACCAACTTTATTTTTAGAAAAAAACTCCACCGAATGCTCCAACTGGAAAAGACCTACAATGTCATATACGAGAGGCTTTCAAATGGCGGCCCGCGGACCAGATCCGGCCCGCCAAGGAGTGCGAAATGGCCCGCGACGGTACTGCAACGACAAAATAACTTTCTAGAACTTACAAGATATTTTTCAACGTATAGTTTTCAACTTACCTGTTTCATATTCCTTACGAGCTATATTTTTGTAAATCCAAAAAAATATTTACTGACTACACGGCCCTCTGGCATCAGTCATAAAAAGTCTGGCTCTTCACACAATTTAGTTGAATACCCCTGCCCAGGGGCGTAGCCAGGAATTCGATTTGGTAGGGGGTATAACGTGATTTGGGAAGGTATAAATCTTTAAACACTGAAAATCGTAAAACAACACATTAAAGATTTTAAGGTAGCCTGATTTCTTTTTTGGGGTGGAGTGGGGGGGTGGGGGTATATATACCGATATACCCCTCCCCCGTCGCTACGCCCCTGCCACTTCCATACAAAAAGCCAGTGCAGAATTAACCAAGGTTCCGCCAGAACAGACGAAGTAGCGAAGTTCTACTGTATGTATTTTTGGAATATTGCTGTTTTGGGTGGAAATTCGAATTGACAGATGCCAACAATCAGTGTTTTATCCTGGGGACTCCAGGCCTGGGGGGGTTGACTTGGTCGGAGGGGAAGAGGCACAGCCCAATGCAAACAAATTTTAGTGCTGCGATTGGGGGGGGGGATTTTGAGGTCTATTAGGGGAAAATCTTCCCTCCTAACAGGCCTGTATAAAAAGCACTGCATGCCAACAGGTGTCTTACTGTCAAAATGACGCATGTTTTTAGTGCAAAGCGCCAGGACACCTGAACCAAGAAGCGCTTGAAAAATAAAATAATTGCTTTCTTACCTTTGACTAAGACAGACTATTATTTTGCTAATACATCCAGAGAATGTCTACTCGACGCAGCCTCCTCGTAGCGGGGACAGATGTCGCCAGTCTATAATATAGTTTCTGGCAAAGCACAGATCATCCGATATTTTAGAAGGGTTTTCAAACAGTCGACACACTCGACAGTCTCTACACGCACACGCACACACACACACACGCGCCTACACAGTCCCGTTGGCCTACACGCTAATCAAAGGCCTACGATCTGCTGCTGCTGCTGCTGCTGCTGCTGCGGCGTCCACAGCGTCTCCTGCTGGGCGCATCCGTCGCCAGCCCGGTGGCGGGGGAGGGGGACGTTGAGTCGAAGCCAGTTCTCGCATCGCAGCCGCGCACGTCGCCCGCCAAAGCGGCCGGGGAGGACCCCGCCGAGTCGGCTGCGACGTCTCGCTTGGCGCAGGAGACCGTCGGGAAGGATGAGGGAGAGGGAGAGGGAGAGGGAGGGTGAGGCGCGCGAAGATCGCAACAGGTGTTTCAGCGCGTCGTCTGCCGCCGAAGCATCGATTGTCTCATCGCTCGGAATATGGATCAGAAAGGTCTGCGCGCGATTCAATCCGTTCTCGAGTCTCTCTCTCTCTCTCTCTCTCTCTCTCTCTCTCTCTCTCTCTCTCTCTCTCTCTCTCTCTCTCTCTCTCTCTCTCTCTCTCTCTCTCTCTCTCTCTCTCTCTCTCTCTCTCTCTCTCTCTCTCTCTCTCTCTCTCTCTCTCTCTCTCTCTCTCTCTCTCTCTCTCTCTCTCTCTCTCTCTCTCTCTCTCTCTCTCTCTCTCTCTCTCTCTCTCTGTGTGTGTGTGTGTGTGTGTGTGTGTGTCTGGGCAGGACTTCTTCTTCTCCTGCGTCGAAATCTTAACCTACTGTACATTGAATCTCAGGTCGCAATGTACCATACTCAACCAACTCCGTCTACAAGGTCCCTCAAACGACTGGCGCAGCCACGGGGTTGTTTGGGGTTGTTCAAACAACCCCATTTCAAAAAATATGACCGACACAATTTCTGTAAATCCGTTGACTTTTTGTTGAAGGAGGGTGTAGCGGGGGTCGGCCGCGGCCCCCGCTGGAGTTCAGTTGCATTGTGCCTACAGTTAAGACCCCCACTTTGCATAAGCTGGCTGCGCCGCTGTTTCAAACCAGCGCAGGCTATCTTACAGTCGGCACAGAATAATATATAGGCCAATATATATATATATATATATATATATATATATATATTTATTTATATTTATATTTATATAGTGGCGTAGCTAGAATTTCCGGAAGGGGCTTGGTTTGACCGTGACCAACTTTCGAAAAATCTGGAATCTTGACAAACAAGAAAAGGCCATCCTCGTCTTTCCTTCTAAATATCTCCTTACAAGCAAAAAGGTCGTCACTTGTCGTCACCTAACCTATAACGCGCTTCAAAAATTTGGGTCGGCAGAAAAAGGAGGGACAGTTGAACCCCAAAACCTCGTCCACAAATAAAAATGCATGGAAACACATTCAAACATTTTTTCGTCGGTAGCCAAGGGGGTTTCAACCCCAACTCCCCCCTTAGCTACGCCATATATATATATATATATATATATATATATATATATATATATATATATATATATATATATAGAGAGAGAGAGAGAGAGAGAGAGAGAGAGAGAGAGAGAGAGAGGGAAGAGAGAGTGAGAGAGAGTGAGAGAGAGAGAGATAATCGAAGACTTCTGTAGCGCCATACGTGAAGAAGAAGAAAGGCGGTAACCCCTGTGACACGTTCACGGCTTGCTTTTCTAGGTTTTTTTCTTTCACCGACGGAAAAAAATATATTGTCCAGAGAGAGAAACCGGAAAACCGGACGACAGCGAAGGATATGCCACGTCCAGTCTCGATCGCCCTGATGATTAGAGGCTTTAGCGAGCAGAAATCAGGTGACACCCAGACACACCACCGCTGCCACCGAACAGCGTCTGCACGTTGTGCCACCGCCGCTGTCGGCACTAAACAGGCGCTATAGATTCTGACAGCGTTCAACTTAAGCCTCGTCTTAGCCGCTGACAGCCCCCGTTATAAATAAATTCGCGCCCGGAAATCTTCCTCCTTTCCGCCGCCATTTATTACCCCCTTATATAATAATTTCTTGTGAAACGATTGATGGGTGATTTTCTATATCTAGTGCAATAAATATTTGATACAGGGGGTAGAGGGGGCGTATATCGACCCATAGGTAAGATACAGGCCTAATGACATCGTGGCGTAATTATTAGACGCATAGGGCCTACACCCAGCTACGATGGCATTTGTCGCGAGAAGGGGGAATTTACTGGTCACTGCCTACTGACTCCCCCCTCCCCCCACGCCTCCACTGGTTCACTGCAGATATGGACATTGGTTGGATCCACCCTCCACCCGTAGGTTGGGTTAAGTTGGATTGGGTAAGAAATTTCCATGTTTAGGTTGAGCAGTGTTTTATCCAAACCTGTTATGGGAGAGCACCACCCCACCCCCCCCCCCCACAAAAACTCAAGATCTCTCACTTCCTGCACAAAACAATTTCAGCAGTTAAGTTCTAAGCCACTTTAAATCATGCTAAGTTTATGCTAAATACGGTCTGCCACTTATTATAGACCACAGCTGGTGCCCTAGAGATCGTCTATTACGATGACCACAGGGCACCAGAGTAAACATTTTTCTGAGAGGGGAGGGTTGACCCGAAACTCAGTATTCGTCCCCCTTTTGTAGTTCATTCCGCTTTTCCATTCGCCAGGTGGCTTCCATTCGCCAGGTGGCGTAAGCGATCGTCTTCAAGCCTAAAAAGAGATTTGAAGATATTTTGCTCATTCGTCCTACGACTGAAATCTTGTCTGCATTCATTAACCCCCTCCCCGAACCCAATCAACACCTGACTTACCCCATAGCCCACTGGGCATCGATGAGGAAGGACAGGTGACCGATGAAGTATGGGGATAGAAGAGAAGGGAGGGTGTTTTCCCGGGGTGTGGGTGGGAGGCTGTAGAGTGTTTTCTATCGTAACTAGTCTGTTTTTTAATTAGGATCCAAAGGTGTTCATGGCCTGCGTTTTCCGTCGACCGAAACGTCGTAAGAGCGAGAGGGGCAAATCGCATCGGGTAGCGAGAGAAACTGTAACTCTTTTGCGAGTCGACTGCGCAGACGATAAAAAAATATTACTTCCACCGAAGAAGAAGAATCTTTCTCCATTTTTGAATCTTACCCAGACGACGAACCATCTCCCAACCGGATCCCCTGTTGATGGCGGGGGGGGGGTTGAAAGCGTTCTGCCACCGGTCAGTCGTTTTCAAGTCCAATGCAAGATTTTCGTTACTTCACGGCACGTTATTTAGCGCCTTTCGTCCGTTCTACGGTACGCCTTAGGTAATTAAAGGCTGGTCTTGCCATCTGTGGCGGTTGATATGCGCCTAATTGTTAGTCCGATAGTCTGTTAACCTGCGCTGCGGAGAAAATGCGTCGCTGCTCTGA